>CAJVGC010000485.1:0-29121 GCA_910822075.1 Senecio squalidus
AATTGGAGATATATAAATGTAAAGCTAAATAAAAAGTCATATTAGAAATCTGTACATAATAAACCACGTCAAGAGTTATGGAACTTCCTGATGTAACTTGCTAACTTTTTTTTTTAATCATTTGAAAGAAAGTGTAGTTTCTTTAACTAGTATTTATTTTGTTTTTATATTACAAAGATTACTCCTTGAAATTTTTTATTTATCCAGACCTTTTTAACAAGGATTTTAGTCACCGAAAAAAACATGTCAAAAGTAATTTCTAGGATTACTCGACACCCGAAAATAACTTCATGACGGATAATTTTATCCTAAATCCTTTTGGCCTTTTGTTTTCTAAATCAGTCAAACTCGACAAAGAAAGTGGCAATCCTATTTCTTTTTCACTGATTAACCCTTAGACCCCAAAATTTATAATGGACTTTTGATAAAATTTAGTCCGACCGAAGAATATTGATGAAATTTTAACGAGTTAAAAGGAGAAAAAAAAGAATACTTGTAAAGTATATACAATTTTTTGTCAAAAATATTTATAACATTTTACACTAGTTTATAAACTAGTGTAAAATTTATGTTGGAAATCCTTGAAAGATTTTTCTAATTAAACATTTTTGAAAATATATTTATACGTGTCTAAATATGTTAAATATAACTATGAAGTTATATTTTATAAGTTACTGGAACAAATAAAAATAAAAATCTGTTAAAAACTCATTCTAGTTACATATTTTTAATCTTTAATATATAATAAAAAATGGGCCTTAAATACCACATGACAAAGTAAAGTCCCTTGGATTGCTAATTTTTTTTATGTCAGCCGTTATATTAGATTGATGATGTCATTAAAGATTATTTTCATTTTACACCCTTTTACAATATATAATTACATTCTTTTTTTTTCCTTCCATCTCTACTAAAATAAAAAACATAATTATAATTATTTATAGAATCGTTCAATTTAAACTATTATTTACCTTATTATTATTCTAAAATCTCGTAATACAAAATATCAAAACATGTGTATAAAAGTAAATGTGCTATATGTTATTATAATTTTAAACAACGTGTGTATAAACGTAAAAATATATATGTATTATACGTTGATAGTGTTAGTAGGGAATAGGCTCGATACATATAACCTATAAGCCCTAAAAAGCTAACACAACACAGGATAAAGACTAAGTCCCTTCTACATCAAGGAAAGGCTCTTAGTCCCTTCCATATTATGCAGGCTCTCGGCTCCGGGGCCGGCACTCAGGCCTCAGCTCCCTGTTCCAGGAAAAATGGCCCGGCACCTGGCCCCGTGTCCGGGAACCAGGCCGTGTCCGGGAATCAAGCCCGTGTCCCGGCAAGTGTCCGGGAGCCAAGCCCGTGTCCCGGCAATGTCCCGGGAGCCAAGCCCGTGTCCCGGCAATATCCCGGGAGCCAAGCCCGTGTCCCGGCAATATCCCGGGAGCCAAGCCCGTGTCCCGGCAATGTTCCGGGAGCCAAGCCCGTGTCCCGGCAATGTCCCGGGAGCAAAGCCCGTGTCCCGGCAATGTCCCGGGAGCCAAGCCCGTGTCCCGGCAATATCCCGGGAGCCAAGCCCGTGTCCCGGCAATGTTCCGGGAGCCAAGCCCGTGTCCCGGCAATGTCCCGGGAGCCAAGCCCGTGTCCCGGCAATATCCCGGGAGCCACCCCGTGTCCCGGCAATGTCCCGGGAGCCAAGCCCGTGTCCCGGCAATATCCCGGGAGCCAAGCCCGTGTCCCGGCAAGTGTCCGGGAGCCAAGCCCGTGTCCCGGCAATGTCCCGGGAGCCAAGCCCGTGTCCCGGCAAGTGTCCGGGAGCCAAGCCCGTGTCCCGGCAGTGTCCGGGAACTTGGCCCCGTGTCCCGACAATGTCCGGGAACCTGGCCTCGTGTCCCGGCAGTGTCCGGGAGCCAAGCCCCGTATCCCGGCAGTGTCCGGAAACCTGGTCCCGTGTCCCGGCAGCGTCCGGGAACCAGGCCCCGTGCCCCGGCAGTGTCCGGGAGCCAAGCCCCGTGTCCCGGCTGTGTCCCGGCACCTAGCGCCCCTGTGTCTGGAGATCTGCCGATCAGTCCGACACTCATGGCCTGGCATGTATAAGGATTTGTGTAGACCAACACTGATGCTTTGGAGTTCGTCTCACAGTACCATACTCCTGACATCCTACCAGTCAGACACTCAAGCCTAATCCTTGAGTGTAACCGTCAGAGCATTAATAAAGTTATATTAATGACATAGACGTTAATAGCCATTGGAATCCTGTTGATGAGCCGTAAATGGTCATCATTGCCATACGTTGTTAATACCTGGAAGTGTTGGGTATAAATACTTAACACTTCAGGTTTTGGAGACAACTTCATCATCATTCCCATCCAACTTACACACAGTACCTGGCCGGAGTATTCATACACTTCCCGCAGTAAACATATTCCGATCATCTTCTTCAACCAACCACTTGACCACCTTAGGCTCGCCAAGAGCTTGATAGGTTTGCACTGCTAAGCAGGAGGTCAAGGGGTTGAATCCCAAACACCCAAGTTACTGAGCCTGCTACTATTTGCTCAAACATTGGCGCCATCCGTGGGACACGTTTTAGCAACGGTGTCTCATTTCATTTCTATCTTTTTGCATTTCATTTCTTAGTTTCACCACCATTTTTTCTTCTCCATGGAAGGCAATTCCCCATCACAAATCGGTTCACTTAAGCCAAAGACAACCACCAAAACCCCATCCACCACCCCACCTAATTACATATACATGGCGCAGGAAGAAACTACATCTCGCAAAAGGAAGGCATCAGTCCTTCAGGATTGGGTGATGGAACCTATTTGCTTCCCACCAATTGAAACTCCTTCCATCAACCTTGTAGTAATACAAATCCGGTTAGCCAACTATGAAGTGACGAATGAAGAGGTACATCTGCCTATTCTATGGCTGCTATCCTAGAAGGAAAAACACTCAAAACGATACAACACAATCTCCTTTGGTCAGCTTCTCAGGTGAGACACATCGATCAATAGGCAAAATAAGCATGTAGTTAATGTTGGGAGAATACCCTTACTACTGGGGCAAAATGATAAAATTAGCAAGAATTAGTTCATCATCGGCCTACAATGTCCTACTGGGCAGGCCCTCAACAGTTTGGACCAATTTCATCTACCATCCATGACATGGTCGAATTCCCTATCCTAGTTGGCATAGCCACACTTAGGGACAGGATGTCATGTCCAAAATACTAATCCGTCTAAAAAATGTCCTAGGCAACCATTCATGTTGGCCAGACAGGAAAAAAGTTTTAACTTAGTCAGATCTTTGTATCCATAAAGGCGTTGGATGCCATGAGACTTTCGGCCTACAAAGTCCTACTGGGTAGGCTCTCAAAAATTTGGATCAATTCCATCTACCATCCATGACGTGGCACTGTGTCATACCCTAGTTGGCATAGTCGCAAGGATGCATTGGCCAAGATATAGATCTAAAAGTGTCATGAACACAATATGGATCTAAATGGGTCATGGAAATAATCCGGATGAGAAAGTGTCATGGATACAGTACGCATCTAAATAATGTCATGGACACAAGACTGATCTGAAAGTGTCAGGGGAACAATAAAAACCTAAAAGTGCCATGGGCACAATAAAGAGGAACAAACTTGATTTACACATTACTAATCCGGATGGAAGAAGCTTTGCTGGAATACTATCCATCCTTACATGATAGTTATCCCGGCATTGATAGTTTTCTTGGAAAGATAGCCATCATGGCGTAATAGCCATCCTGGCATGATAACCGTCCTGAATGGTAGTCATTTCATTTCCATTCATCTAGTTACTAGTAGTACATCTTTCCCATGACAGAAGTAACTTATCTTGAGTCATTTCACCAACACCAGAAATGCCCACCACGATATCAAATGCCTACTAAATGTCATAAGGATGATATATTCGACCTCCGCAAACAAAGCTTGCATCTCATTTCCACAAACCAGGATCATTGATCCGGACAACAATAAATAAATAAATAAATAAATTCGGCCAGATCCTGAGAGCCGACCAGCTCGGCCAAATCCGGACAGTCGGCTAGCTAAGCAGACCTTTATATTCGGCCAGTTGGAACGGCCTTGATAGTCGTCCAACTTTGGCAACATTTTGATAGTCAGATTTGGCAATATTTTGATATCCAGCGTGACAAGATCTTAACAGCCTTGGAGATGGATTTTGACCAGAAGTTGTCGGCTGGCAAAGACCTTACTATCTATCCTAGAATACTAGTCATCTTGTCATATTCATTATCTTGGCGTACTAACCATCTTGGCATGATAGCCATCTGGAGATAATAGCCATCCATGCATAATATCCTTCCTGGCATACTAACCATTTTGGCCATCCAGCCACAATAACCATCCTGGTATGATAACCACTCTGCCACAATAGTCATCCCGACTATAGGCCAGTTTTACAAGTATTGTTGGTGTGAAGCCACACAACCAACACCAATCAATCTTTCGTTTCAACTTGTCTCAACGTTAAGGACGGATCCCAACCAGTAATTCTTGCCAATGGAGATCTCTTGTTGAACAGTTTCTAAAACATTTAAGGTAACAGAGTGTGCCTCCACCTTCACTTAAACCTCCACTACAATATCAAACACAGAGATTGTTGTAGATCTAAAAACATTGAAGGAAGAAAACACCTTGTCTTCGGATAGACAACAAGCAAATAAAATCCCTACCAAAAAAAACATATGCTTAGCAGAAGAAGGGGAAGACGTAGATCATCATGGCCCCAGATGGCCATATATTCATGGTAAAAAAAAAAAAAAAAAAAAAAAAAAAAAAAAAAGTGAGGGAAGGATTTCATTTCTCCCAAGAGCGAATGATTCCATCTCCCTAAGAGGGAAGAATCCCCTCCCAATATGAAACGATTTCACCTTATCCCAATTGGGAAAGATTTCACTTCCCATAAGAGAGAAGTAAAAAGGAAAAAATCCTACCCTTCCCAAAAGAAGAAGGATTTCATCACCTCTCACCCCTCCAAAGGGAGGCGGCCAAGGCTCAGTGCCGGCCTAGGCAATGTGCCAGCCAAGGCATGGTGCAGGCCAAGGTCGGGTGCCGGCCAAGGGGCACGAATACCGGCCAAGGCATGAGTACCAGCCAGGTAAGGTGTCGGCCAATGCACGAGTGCCGGCTACGGTGGGGTATCACCTCTCATCCCTCCCAAGGGAAAAGGGTTTCCATCACCTCCCACCTCTCCCAAGCAGGGAAGGGTTTCACCGACACGGGATACAAGTGCCAGACCAAGGCAAGAGTGTCGGACCAAGACACTACTGCCGGATCAAGGCACAAGTGTTGGGCCAAGGCACGAGTGCCATACCACGTATGCCTGCCCACAAGTGCTCAGGAAAGATTTCAACTTCCCTAAGATGAAAGGATTTCACATCCACCAGGAAGGATTTCACCTCCTCCTAACAGGAGCACCTCCTCTCCCAAGAGAGAGGGATTTTACCTCCTCCGGGGAATGAGTCCATCTCCCCCAAGAGGGAAGGATCTCACCCCCTTCCAGCAGGGAATGCTTTCACCTCCTCCCAAAAGAAAAGGCTTTTATCTCCTACCAGCAGGGAAAGGTTTCACCTTATTCACCTCCTCCCAATGAGGGATTTTACCTCATCCTCAAAAGGAAATATCTTACAGAGAAGGATATCATTTCTCTCAACATAGAAGGATCTTATATCCTCCCAAGAGGGAATGATATAACTTCTTATGACAGAAAAGGACCGTACCTACTCCCAGCAAGGAAGGATCTTACCCCCTCCCAAAAGTGACGGGATTTTGCCTCCTCCCTACCAGCCTACTCATCTTCCGCTCGGCCGCACACCGCCTGTCACCCGACCAGTTTGACAAGATTTGACAGCCAGTCTCAGCATATCTAGCCTATCAACATAAAACAGTGCAGGTGCCATCATCCTTGGCAACAAGTTTTCAAGATAAAAGTAGCAAGGATATCATAGCGGTCAATGAAGGAAGGAAAGATCGAACACCTTATCCCAGGAGCTAGACCATAGGTGAACAAATCCCCAACTAACAAGGATTGTGGAAGAAGGAGGACGACATAGATTACCTTAGACGGCCACATATTCACTACCCATGATGGACTTGGTATCAACATGGGAAAACATTCTTCAAGGTAATTACTCTCATATTTTAATTAATAAATACCTTTTTGTCAAAATCATGGAATGTCATGTTCAAGAATAACACGTGGTCCGATCTATGTATCCCGCAAAATTTTGGAAGGCCATGAGCCTAAATAAAATAATATTGGTCTGATCATGTATCCCAATAATACCAAATGAAGCAATACCTTTTATTACAAGGTTAGGACATTGCACACACGTGCGTACACAATCACATAATTCTGAACAACGTTCAGACCAAGTGCATTGGGGCAAGATGGATATTTAAATCCAAGCCACACATGCACATCATCATATACATAACTCTGAACAACGTTCAGACCAAGTGCATTGGGGCAAGATGGATATTTAAATCCAAGCCACACATGCACATCATCATATACATAACTCTGAACAACGTTCAGACCAAGTGCATTGGGGCAAGATGGATATTTAAATCCAAGCCACACATGCACATCATCATATACATAACTCTGAACAACGTTCAGACCAAGTGCCTAGGCTAAGATGGACATTTTTGTCTAGGCCAAACATGCACATCATCATTTTCGTCTTTTCACCTACTTGGGGAAAGGCAAGCACTTCTCATTGGGAAGCGACAATCCTCGCGAGTAACAAATAAATAAAGGTTAACCAACAAAAAGTGTCATAGGCACAGTGCCACGAGCAAAATATAAACTTTAAACGATGCTACATGCATCTGAAAAATGTCATAGGCATATAAGAACTTGTCACTGTCATCCAGTTGTCATAGTCACTGTATGTAATAAGCCATGGGCATAACACATGCAACGGGCGCACAAGAAAGAGTCATAAGCACAATGATATTGTAATATTCAAAAGGTGTCATAGACACCAACATAAAATTCAAAAACGTCTTGGACATCTATATGTAACATAGAATTTGACAAAGCTATGAAGCCACATAAATGTTATTGGTCTGATCATCCAATAATACATTATTTTTTCATTTCAAGGTTACCACATTTTGTCTTCCTTACATCGAGTGAGATGGGCATTCTTCTTAGTCAATCTACCTTTGACCATCCAAGTGTGATGCACACAATACAAATCTAAATGTGTCATGGGCACAATAGATAGTCAAAAGTGTCATAGACACATTACTTATCCAAATGTCGTAGTACAATGGAAAGAATACTTGTGATGGACACACTCTGAAGGTTCAAATCCCCATCAATTTGAAGTCCATATGTATGCACTTAGCAATCTAGCACCATCCTCCTTCATCCACTTCATGAAAGACCTACTTGTGCAGATACTAAAAAATATCATAGACAATAACTAGGCGAATACATGCCTAGCGTGGAAAAGGCAAGGTCAAACCCAAAGCAAAGCCATTAAATGCATGAAGTTAGGCTTCAAAACTTTATTTTTTAAAACCTAACTGGGGGGCATGATAGTGTTAGTAGGGAATAGGCTCGATACATATAACCTATAAGCCCTAAAAAGCTAACACAACACAGGATAAAGACTAAGTCCCTTCTACATCAAGGAAAGGCTCTTAGTCCCTTCCATATTATGCAGGCTCTCGGCTCCGGGGCCGGCACTCAGGCCTCAGCTCCCTGTTCCAGGAAAAATGGCCCGGCACCTGGCCCCGTGTCCGGGAACCAGGCCGTGTCCGGGAATCAAGCCCGTGTCCCGGCAAGTGTCCGGGAGCCAAGCCCGTGTCCCGGCAATGTCCCGGGAGCCAAGCCCGTGTCCCGGCAATATCCCGGGAGCCAAGCCCGTGTCCCGGCAATATCCCGGGAGCCAAGCCCGTGTCCCGGCAATGTTCCGGGAGCCAAGCCCGTGTCCCGGAAATGTCCCGGGAGCCAAGCCCGTGTCCCGGCAATGTCCCGGGAGCCAAGCCCGTGTCCCGGCAATATCCCGGGAGCCAAGCCCGTGTCCCGGCAATGTTCCGGGAGCCAAGCCCGTGTCCCGGCAATGTCCCGGGAGCCAAGCCCGTGTCCCGGCAATATCCCGGGAGCCACCCCGTGTCCCGGCAATGTCCCGGGAGCCAAGCCCGTGTCCCGGCAATATCCCGGGAGCCAAGCCCGTGTCCCGGCAAGTGTCCGGGAGCCAAGCCCGTGTCCCGGCAATGTCCCGGGAGCCAAGCCCGTGTCCCGGCAAGTGTCCGGGAGCCAAGCCCGTGTCCCGGCAGTGTCCGGGAACTTGGCCCCGTGTCCCGGCAATGTCCGGGAACCTGGCCTCGTGTCCCGGCAGTGTCCGGGAGCCAAGCCCCGTATCCCGGCAGTGTCCGGAAACCTGGTCCCGTGTCCCGGCAGCGTCCGGGAACCAGGCCCCGTGCCCCGGCAGTGTCCGGGAGCCAAGCCCCGTGTCCCGGCTGTGTCCCGGCACCTAGCGCCCCTGTGTCTGGAGATCTGCCGATCAGTCCGACACTCATGGCCTGGCATGTATAAGGATTTGTGTAGACCAACACTGATGCTTTGGAGTTCGTCTCACAGTACCATACTCCTGACATCCTACCAGTCAGACACTCAAGCCTAATCCTTGAGTGTAACCGTCAAGCATTAATAAAGTTATATTAATGACATAGACGTTAATAGCCATTGGAATCCTATTGATGAGCCGTAAATGGTCATCATTGCCATACGTTGTTAATACCTGGAAGTGTTGGGTATAAATACTTAACACTTCAGGTTTTGGAGACAACTTCATCATCATTCCCATCCAACTTACACACAGTACCTGGCCGGAGTATTCATACACTTCCCGCAGTAAACATATTCCGATCATCTTCTTCAACCAACCACTTGACCACCTTAGGCTCGCCAAGAGCTTGATAGGTTTGCACTGCTAAGCAGGAGGTCAAGGGGTTGAATCCCAAACACCCAAGTTACTGAGCCTGCTACTATTTGCTCAAACATACGTAAAACATTATTTTCTCATATTAAATTAAAATTACATAAATATAAAATTTACTTTTCAATTTTTATTTTTATCCTTGCTATCGTCTGGACAATAATTAATCTAGTTCATGATATACAAGTTAAATTAATGTATCAAAATTCAAATTTTAAATAAATTAGTGGATTTAAATCACTCGTGGATCAAATATTCTCTTTATGCATAAAACCGGTAGCTAAAAATGATTCTTACAATTTTTATTAACTTTTATTTTTTATTAGTTTTTTTTTCACTGTTTCTCAAACCAATATTCTTTTTATGAATCTATATAGATACAAATGTAAGAGTGTATATCATAATTGACTTCTTAAAGTTAAATGCCTTCCCCGTATTCCTAGGTTCAAAAATTCTAATTGGTGGGGTGGTTAAATCAGTTATAATCTAATAGTCACCATAAAACGTGACATATAAAACATTGAATCTAATAGTCAACAACCTTTCAAAAAATTAAATAATAAGTATATTATATTTAAAAAGTCAAGACACTTTGAAAAACATAAAATTAAATAGCTTATGGTAGTAAACATGGTCGTTATAACCTTTTTGTAACCTACTAATAATTTGATTTAAAGACAAACATAAGACCATATATATCATTTTGTTTGCTTTAATTTTGAGGGGCCTAAGCTTTGGGGTTTTGTGTGACCGTCCATCTCGGCCGGCAATCCTTAAGGACGACATAGTAAACACATATATTGGAATGCAAGATGTATCTTAATTCATTTTTATCATCGGAAATTATAGCTTTATATAATATTATTTCATATTTTATGAATTATCACTTGAGAGTATAAATGTGAGTTTATAACTGTTCTTCTAGTCAAGATTAATGTGGCTACACATACATATAAAGAGCCACACATGTTAATTGTTTAAATATGTTTCCTTTCTTTGACCAATTTGTTAAATAAACTTGTTTGATTGTGTAACGTAATATTTTTGTAATTTAATGTTCTAATATATGTAACAAAAAACGATTTATAAAGAACAGTATTTTATTGCCATTTGATACATTTTTTCTTTTGTCCTAGAGGTTTTAGTTATATAAAACTGTTAGCCTTGTCATCCCTTATGTAACGAACGAGTCATTTATAATAATGGAATTTTTATTTATAATGAACAAGTGGTTTTTAATAATGGATTTTTTATTTATCGGGGTTAAGTTTGATTTGCAATTTATTTCTATATTTGTCTTAAGATAAACAATAAATACACATATGGTCTTTATGTATTCGGTTCATTTGTCCAACCCAAATTAGAATATGATGTTTATAACGACTTGTGACATGGGGGAGACCCACAATGGGCAAATTTGGATATCGCTCAACTTGTCACAACGTTTTTGTGTTAATTATTTTGAAGAAAATATGTTTTTGTTGGTGCTATCTTTCTTTTAGCTACATGTCTAATAGAAAACATGATTTGATCGGTCGGTTCAAACTAGGGGTGTTCATTGGTTCGGTTTTTGGTTTACTCAGTTTATTTGGTTTGGTTTATTCGGGTTTTTTTTCTTTTAAAAAAAACATAAAACCAAGAACCAAATCGAAAACCATATTCATATGAGAAAACCAATCCAAACCGAACTGAGAGCGTGTCACACCCCGCATAGAAATGGCGGAACCGAGGTGCGCAGTGTATACGGTATCAGAGATTCAAGGTTACATCAAACATAAATAAACCAAACATCATCAACATAGATAAAGAGTTTGAAGTAAAATACTTATTACAATCATCCGAATAATATCAAAATACGACTACAGAGTTTGGGAAACTAAGGAATTACAATACAAAATAAATTCCAGCAAAAAGTCCCAAGTAGTCAAGCAAGCATAGCATCAAAAGATGGTAACCTCAAATCCCTGAAAAGCGTTAAAATACGACGTCAACATAAAGTTGGTGAATTATTCGCAATAGTAAATAAAACATAATTGTATAAAGGTTTTCAATAAGTTTTGACCCCAAAGATAAGATTTGAAGATAAGTCTTTTTGAAAAGATATTTCAAAATATATTTGAAGTATATAAAACCTTTCGATAAAAATATTCATATTTGTACCATACGGTACCTCCATATTTGTACCATACGGTACCATAAACATATTTGTACCATACGGTACCATAATCATTTCATAAAATAGCAGCTTTAGGAACATACAATACACCTGACCCTTAACAATAAATACTGGCAACTAACCCCACCTAGTGTCTCAAACTAGGTTATCCTCGATAATAATACTCGGTCGTAAGATTGTTAACATGGACAGGGCTCACCATATCCAAAATAGTGTTAACAATGAGGGTTTGTCAGACCCTTATAGCTATATATACTTCCGACGGTACAAGACTAACAGGTGTGTATACGGGGCCTTGTACTACCACATAGGCGGTACAAGTTGGGTGAGATCATCTAAAGCATTCATATAAGTGCATATACATGCCATAATACATACATAACATAAAATACCTTTGTTTAACGCTAATCATGCCCAAAAATATAAAAAGGGTAAAAAGGGCAACGAATAACTCACTGATAGCAAAGCAATCCAAATCTTTATATGTCGGGATATACTACAATACCGTCAAGCTTCAACGTCTAAGTGCCCTATACATCACGTAAATAAAACATGTCTAAGTATCTCTAAGTCTAGTAGGGTTATGCCTTAATGATTAACGTTTTATACGGGTTTTGAAATAACCGAAAGGAATATCAATATAACGGAATAACAAGTGTTTCGGAAAGTCAATGGGCTAGATACGTGATCCTCATACTTACGTGCACTACAAGTCACGTAAGTATCAAGTTACGTGTTATACAAGAGTCACGGGACAAAACGTGAAGTTACGGAACATCAGGACCATAGTTACGTGAATAAGGATATCAATTACGTGACTTTCAAGTCAATTACGTGACTTAGAGACCAATTACGTGAATTTGAAGACAATTACGTGCATAAGGGACTAATTACGTGACAAAAGGACTAATTACGTGAACAATTACGCGTCAAAAGGAGTAGTTATGTAAACAGCTGATAGTTACGTGATGATGATGATGACAATTACGTGACCCTCACGTAACTCACAATTTCGTGAGTGTAACTCACAATTTCGTGAGTGTAACTGCTGCTTGATCAGTTACGTGCATGTAACTACAGTTACGTGCATGTAACTGAGTTTTTACGAAAAATACATTCGGAAATCGATTTCTGAGTGTTCTAAAGGTCTAAATGACCCCAAATTGGAACCCTATGTCCAGAATATGATAACATACAATAATCTTAAATAAAATCTAAGTTTTGATGGTGGGAAGTGGTATTTTCGGGTTTAAATCAAAATAACAAAGTTTAGAACCAAAACGGAGAAATACTTACCCGATCGTAATGAAATTCGGAGGATAGATAGAGGTGTTGATGGTGATCAATAATCCGGTCTCGGATTGGAAATCCAACGGTCGGATCGCCGGAAAAGTTAGAGAGAAGGTGGAGGTGTTTGTGTGTGTTTTTAGAGAGAGAGAGAGTGTGTGTAGGTTTACTTGGAGAGGAAGTGAGAGAGAGAGAGATAAGACAAAATCAGATTTCATAATAAGACAAAAGGTTGGTGGAGGATGATTTTTGTAATAAAACTTGACATAGGACTAAAATTGTAATGGAATTTCTCGCGTAGGACTAGTTTCGTAATAAAATTTCCGAAGGGACTAAAAATGAAATACTTTTTAAACGTTAATCTTAATCATATAATTAAGGTATAATTCCCCTAAACTTATCATAAGAGCATACTAGACTTATACTAAGGCACTTAAGACTATACGTTCCCGACATAAAGATTCGAATCACATACTATATACCCGATAAACGCAAATACGCATAAAATATAAATACGATACTCATAAAATACGAATACGATAAACATAAAAAGGAATACAATAGGGTCAAAACACTAACATAAATAAATAAAACGAATACGAGACGATAGAATAATACCGTGAAATTCGCGAATGTCACAGTCTCCCCAAGTAAAAAGAATTTCGTCCTCGAAATTATCACTGGGTACTACTTCCGGGAGAAAGGTGAGGATACTTCCGCAGAATTTCATCTTCGCGTTCCCACGTGAACTCGGCACCAAAACGGGAATTCCAGCGAACTTTGACAATCGGAATCTTACTTCGTCGCAGACGCTTAACATCACTAGCAACGATCTCGATCGGTTCTTCAACGAAATGAAGCTTGTCGTCAATCTGGAGTTGCTCAAGTGGAACTAATAATGTCTCATCAGCCAGGCATTTCTTCAACTGAGATACATGGAATACGTTATGTACGCTGCTCAGTTCTGCCGGCAATTCTAGTCGATAAGCAGCTGGGCCGATGCGGGCTAAGATCTTGAACGGACCCGTGTATCTCGGACTCAGCTTGCTGCGCTTCACAAATCGGACAACCCCTTTCCACGGAGATACCTTCAATAATACCATATCGCCAACACTGAACTCGAGAGGCTTCCTACGCTTATCAGCATACTTCTTCTGTCGATCTCTGGCAGTAATCAATCGTTCCTTGATCTTGAAGATCTTGTCAGTGTTCTCTTGTATAATCTCCGGACCGGAAATCTGACTATCTCCAACTTCTGCCCAACATACAGGTGATCGACATTTGCGGCCATATAAAGCTTCAAACGGTGCACACTTGATACTCGTGTGATAGCTGTTGTTGTACGAGAACTCAATCAACGGCAAATGAACATCCCAACTACCACCAAAATCAATAGCGCAAGCTCGTAGCATATCTTCCATAGTCTGAATAGTTCTCTCACTCTGACCATCGGTCTGAGGATGATAAGCGGTACTCATATCTAACCTTGTACCCATAGCGGTCTGAAATGTTTTCCAAAATCGTGAAGTGAAACGAGCATCACGATCGGAAATAATCGATACTGGAACTCCATGTTTCGATACAATCTCGGAAATATACAAACGTACGAATCTCTCCATCGGATAATTCTCACGGATCGGTAAGAAATGTGCAGACTTCGTCAAACGATCAACAATAACCCAGATACTGTCATAACCACTCGAAGATCTCGGAAGCTTTGTAACAAAATCCATAGTAATACGCTCCCATTTCCACACGGGAATCTTCGGTTGTTGGAGTAGCCCAGACGGTTTCTGATACTCAATCTTCACCTTGGAACAAGTCAAACATCGACTAACATACTCGGCTATCTCGCGTTTCATACCCGGCCACCAATAGAAATCTTTCAAGTCGTGATACATCTTGTCGGAACCCGGATGAATGGAATAATTCGACTTATGGGCTTCGTCCAGAATCAACTGACGGATACTGATCGGAACCCAAATACGCTCGAGAAAATGCAGAACTCCATCCTCCTTCGGTTCTAACTCCAACGCCAACTTATACAATTTTTCATCTTTAACACGGTTCTCAGTCATAATACCTTCCTGTGCTTGAATAATCCGAGCCTTTAAACTCGTCTGAATAGATATCACCATAGAACGAATACGGACCGGTTTGACGGTTTCCTTACGACTCAGTGCATCAGCAACAACGTTCGCCTTACCAGGATGGTAGCGAATGTCGCAATCATAGTCGTTCAATAACTCAACCCAGCGTCGTTGTCTCATGTTCAGCATCTTCTGATCGAAAATGTGTTGAAGACTCTTGTGGTCGGTAAATACAGTACACTTGGTCCCATACAGATAATGTCTCCAAATCTTCAATGCAAAGACGACTGCTCCCAACTCTAGATCATGTGTCGTGTAATTCTGCTAATGGATTTTCAACTGACGCGAAGCGTAAGCTATAACTTTACCATTCTGCATAAGCACACAACCCAGACCTTTGAGCGAAGCATCGCAGTAAACCACAAAATTCTCGGAACCAATAGGCAGACTAAGAATAGGTGCGTTACACAACCGCTGTTTCAATATCTGAAATGCTTCCTCCTGATCGGAACCCCAAACGAATGGTTCACTCTTCTGTGTCAGCTTAGTCATAGGTGAAGCAATCTTGGAGAAGTTCTCGATAAATCGGCGATAGTACCCAGCAAGACCCAAAAATGAACGGATTTCGGTTGGTGACTTCGGTGCAACCCAACTTTTAACAGCTTCAATCTTAGCAGGATCAACATGAATACCCTTCGCGCTAACCACGTGGCCAAGGAATTGAACTTCGGATATCCAGAACTCGCACTTAGAGAATTTCGCATACAACTTCTCTTTTCGAAGCACTTCTAGAACAAGACGCAAATGCTCTTCATGTTCCTTGCGACTTCGGGAATAGATAAGAATGTCGTCGATGAATACGATAACGAATTTGTCAAGATACGGACGACAAATACGGTTCATTAGTTCCATGAATGCTGCAGGGGCGTTTGTCATACCAAACGGCATCACCATGAACTCGTAATGACCATACCGAGTACGAAAAGCAGTCTTAGGTATATCATCTTCTCGAACTCTCAACTGATGATAACCAGAGCGAAGATCGATCTTAGAGAAATAGCAAGAACCCTGAAGTTGATCGAATAAGTCATCAATACGAGGAAGGGGATAACGGTTCTTCACAGTCAACTTGTTTAACTCCCGATAATCAATACACAAACGCATGGAGCCATCCTTCTTCTTAACAAAGAGAACAGGAGCACCCCACGGGGAGAAACTAGGACGAATAAAACCCTTATCGACCAGTTCCTGAATTTGCTTCGACAACTCGAGCATCTCGGAAGGAGCCAAACGATACGGAGCTTTAGCAACAGGTGCAGCTCCAGGAATAAGATCAATACGAAAATCGGTTTGTCTCTGGGGAGGGACTCCAGGTAAGTCGTTGGGAAAAACGTCCGAATAATCGCGAACAATCGGCACACCATCAATCTTTATCGCAGAGTCTTTCTTCACCAAGTGAGCAAGATATAAAGAACAACCCTGACGGACATACTCGCGAACCTTCAAACAAGAAATAACTTTAAGGCGTTTCCCGGCTTTGTCTCCGTGTACAATCAACTGATCTCCATCCGGCTTCTGAATACGAATAAGCTTCTCATAACAGACTATCTCTCCTTTATGCTTCGCTAACCAATCCATACCGACTACGACGTCGAAACTACCGAGTTTCATAGGGATAAGGTCGATGGAAAAAGGAATATCGGCTAAAACGAGAGAAATATCACGTATAACTTCCTTAACACAGGCACACCTACCATCAGCTATTTCTACTTCATAGGCAGGCTCTAAAAGACTAGAGGCATGGTTTACTAAGGGGCGAAAGTCACTAGAAATAAAACTTCTATCGGCACCCGAATCAAATAGAATAAAAGCAGGATAATCGTCAACAAGGAATGTACCAGTGACTACTGTAGGATCCTGATGAGCTTCGGCAGATTCCATAGCGAAAGCTCGGCTCTTTGCAGGATTCCCTCTAGCACTAGTACCAGCACCAGGAGTAGGAAGGGAAGTAGATGATGTAAGCTTGGGATACTGCTGACGGCGGTGACCCACTTCTCCACACTCATAACAAGCTCCAGCAGTTCTTTTACAATATTGCTCAGTGTGGCCTAACCCCTTGCAGCGCTTACAAACCCAACACGCTACATTCGCCGCATGAGCACTACCACAAGTCTCACACCTAGGGCGCACGCCCTGATAACCAGTTCCAGCACCCGTCAACGCATACACCTGAGGACGTTGAGGTCTCTGGTCTTGACTACGGCTTCTCTTCCTCGAATCACCCCCATTTCTTCTGTCAGCTCGACCAGAATCTCTTCGGTTTACCACCGGCTGTAGAGTACCAGCACGGATCGCACTTGCGGTCAGCCGACCAGCAATATCGACCGCACTCTGAAGAGTACCCGGATAGTTGGAGATAATGTGATCTCGCATAGATTGGGGCAACCCATGAGTGAAGCGTTCAATCCTCTCATTCTCAGTGCGAACCAGACGAGGAGCCAAAACACATAGATCGTAGAAACGATTCACATATCCTCGATAATCAGAACCTTGCATAGTCAGGTCCCACAGCTCGTTCTCCAATCTTTGCGTCTCAGAAGACGGCACATACTCTTTCCTCATCAAAACCTTCAGATTCTCCCATGTCATCAAGGTAATAGCAGCTCTACCCTGAACCTTCTTCACAGAGTTCCACCAAGTGAGGGCTTTACCCTGGAACAGATATGTAGCATACTTCACTCGGCTTTCATCAGCACATCCCGAGACGTCAAATACTGACTCCATCCTCTCAAACCATTGTAGGGTAGCAACAGCATCTTCATTACCCCTAAATTCAGTAGGTCTGCAGTCTAGGAAGGCTTTATATGAACAGCCTCGGGGTGGATCTTCTATCACAATACTTGGTCCACCAACTCCTACGTGCACTGCTCTGCCTACATCGGAACCATCGCGCCCAGACGCCATACCTTCTGCTCCAATATCGGGCATCTCAGGTTCTTCAAACCCTAAATCAGCCTCTTGCACTGGTGGCTCCTTAAGCTGTGCCACAATCGCTGGGATAGCTGCAACAATTTGTTCCGCAATCAGCTGACTGATGTTCGGAATAGCAGAAGTAACATTGGGGACAGCAGTGGTATTCTGCGGCGTAGCACCCGCTCTCGCACTGGCGCGACCTCGCCTTGCCGACCTTCTCGGAGCGGCGGCGGCAGGAGTAGCTCTAGTAGAAGTAGCTCTAGAAGAAGTTCTCTTAGGCGGCATCTTCTACGAATATCAAACGGAATAAATCAGAACGATAGACTGTATGTGCGACTAAAACGAGCAGGCCTCAAAACATAAAAAGCAAAACAAAAGCACATATAGCATATAAATCACATACAGGCCCACACAAGAAGGAAATGCGCACATAGAGTAAATCAGATAGGTCCAAAAGCCTAGGTCATAGTCTAAGTGATTCCGTAAGGTCACTTAGTTCGCTATAACCATTGGCTCTGATACCAACTTCTGTCACACCCCGCATAGAAATGGCGGAACCGAGGTGCGCAGTGTATACGGTATCAGAGATTCAAGGTTACATCAAACATAAATAAACCAAACATCATCAACATAGATAAAGAGTTTGAAGTAAAATACTTATTACAATCATCCGAATAATATCAAAATACGACTACAGAGTTTGGGAAACTAAGGAATTACAATACAAAATAAATTCCAGCAAAAAGTCCCAAGTAGTCAAGCAAGCATAGCATCAAAAGATGGTAACCTCAAATCCCTGAAAAGCGTTAAAATACGACGTCAACATAAAGTTGGTGAATTATTCGCAATAGTAAATAAAACATAATTGTATAAAGGTTTTCAATAAGTTTTGACCCCAAAGATAAGATTTGAAGATAAGTCTTTTTGAAAAGATATTTCAAAATATATTTGAAGTATATAAAACCTTTCGATAAAAATATTCATATTTGTACCATACGGTACCTCCATATTTGTACCATACGGTACCATAAACATATTTGTACCATACGGTACCATACGGTACCATAATCATTTCATAAAATAGCAGCTTTAGGAACATACAATACACCTGACCCTTAACAATAAATACTGGCAACTAACCCCACCTAGTGTCTCAAACTAGGTTATCCTCGATAATAATACTCGGTCGTAAGATTGTTAACATGGACAGGGCTCACCATATCCAAAATAGTGTTAACAATGAGGGTTTGTCAGACCCTTATAGCTATATATACTTCCGACGGTACAAGACTAACAGGTGTGTATACGGGGCCTTGTACTACCACATAGGCGGTACAAGTTGGGTGAGATCATCTAAAGCATTCATATAAGTGCATATACATGCCATAATACATACATAACATAAAATACCTTTGTTTAACGCTAATCATGCCCAAAAATATAAAAAGGGTAAAAAGGGCAACGAATAACTCACTGATAGCAAAGCAATCCAAATCTTTATATGTCGGGATATACTACAATACCGTCAAGCTTCAACGTCTAAGTGCCCTATACATCACGTAAATAAAACATGTCTAAGTATCTCTAAGTCTAGTAGGGTTATGCCTTAATGATTAACGTTTTATACGGGTTTTGAAATAACCGAAAGGAATATCAATATAACGGAATAACAAGTGTTTCGGAAAGTCAATGGGCTAGATACGTGATCCTCATACTTACGTGCACTACAAGTCACGTAAGTATCAAGTTACGTGTTATACAAGAGTCACGGGACAAAACGTGAAGTTACGGAACATCAGGACCATAGTTACGTGAATAAGGATATCAATTACGTGACTTTCAAGTCAATTACGTGACTTAGAGACCAATTACGTGAATTTGAAGACAATTACGTGCATAAGGGACTAATTACGTGACAAAAGGACTAATTACGTGAACAATTACGCGTCAAAAGGACTAGTTATGTAAACAACTGATAGTTACGTGATGATGATGATGACAAATTTAACTCACAATTTCGTGAGTGTAACTCACAATTTCGTGAGTGTAACTGCTGCTTGATCAGTTACGTGCATGTAACTACAGTTACGTGCATGTAACTGAGTTTTTACGAAAAATACATTCGGAAATCGATTTCTGAGTGTTCTAAAGGTCTAAATGACCCCAAATTGGAACCCTATGTCCAGAATATGATAACATACAATAATCTTAAATAAAATCTAAGTTTTGATGGTGGGAAGTGGTATTTTCGGGTTTAAATCAAAATAACAAAGTTTAGAACCAAAACGGAGAAATACTTACCCGATCGTAATGAAATTCGGAGGATAGATAGAGGTGTTGATGGTGATCAATAATCCGGTCTCGGATTGGAAATCCAACGGTCGGATCGCCGGAAAAGTTAGAGAGAAGGTGGAGGTGTTTGTGTGTGTTTTTAGAGAGAGAGAGAGTGTGTGTAGGTTTACTTGGAGAGGAAGTGAGAGAGAGAGAGATAAGACAAAATCAGATTTCATAATAAGACAAAAGGTTGGTGGAGGATGATTTTTGTAATAAAACTTGACATAGGACTAAAATTGTAATGGAATTTCTCGCGTAGGACTAGTTTCGTAATAAAATTTCCGAAGGGACTAAAAATGAAATACTTTTTAAACGTTAATCTTAATCATATAATTAAGGCATAATTCCCCTAAACTTATCATAAGAGCATACTAGACTTATACTAAGGCACTTAAGACTATACGTTCCCGACATAAAGATTCGAATCACATACTATATACCCGATAAACGCAAATACGCATAAAATATAAATACGATACTCATAAAATACGAATACGATAAACATAAAAAGGAATACAATAGGGTCAAAAAACGAACATAAATAAATAAATCGAATACGAGACGATAGAATAATACCGTGAAATTCGCGAATGTCACAGTCTCCCCAAGTAAAAAGAATTTCGTCCTCGAAATTATCACTGGGTACTACTTCCGGGAGAAAGGTGAGGATACTTCCGCAGAATTTCATCTTCGCGTTCCCACGTGAACTCAGCACCGGTTAAACAAAAAAACAAGATATATATATGTGAAATTATATGTGTTATAAAAATAAAATAGTTAATATGTTGATTATTATGTGATTTAATCTTTTTGTCTAATCAAATAAATGATTATGATAT
Source organism: Senecio squalidus (assembly GCA_910822075.1). Lineage (NCBI taxonomy): Eukaryota > Viridiplantae > Streptophyta > Magnoliopsida > Asterales > Asteraceae > Senecio > Senecio squalidus. The sequence continues at coordinate 20,718 of CAJVGC010000485.1, forward strand.
CAACTACGATGTCATTTTAATAGCTGACTGAGTCTAAAAAAAATTAGAGAGGAGAAAAGATAAGAGTTAGAGGGTTTTGAGTACATCGTAATAGATTAGAACTATTAAATTATAAATTTTATATTTTTTTTTAAATATTTAATATATATTCGGTTATTGGTTAAAACCGAATTCAAATTTCAAGAACTAAGAACTAAACCGAGAACCGAATTAGAAAACCGTTTGGTTTTAATCAGTTTCGGTTCGGTTCGTTTTTCGGTTTCTTCGGTTAATAACCAAACCATAAACACCCCTAATTCAAACGGAGAGTGTAGTCCAAAACAATGTTTAACTTCTAGTGAAAATTCCCTTGTCAGTGGACAAGTAAAAACCGTCCCGATTCAATAAATAACGATAAAAATTTGGCCGGACCAAACCAAACAAAACAAAACCAGTAAGGTGTCAAAATGCCAATCATCCAAACAAGTGCTATATGTTCAAAAAATATTGATTAATTTTTACGCCGAACAAACAAGCATCTAACATAAATATGTTTTTAAACACCAATAATATAACTAGCATGTAAATAAAAAGAACACGTACACGAAAAAATTATGTAATAGATTTTGGATTATTTATGAAACCTACAACTACTGAGGTTTGTCTTTGACACATGCATTGGTAATCATAGACGTATTATTTATATAAATTTCATTTGTAATCAACATAATCAAATGACTTTTAACTTTATGAGTTTATAAGTTAGACGGTGAGAGAGTTGTATGGTGGCGAGAGTGTGTCAAAAATTACAATTCACTTATTACTTGTCACACCCCGCAAAATGGCGGAACCGAGGTGTACAGAGAATACGGTATCAGAGATTCAAAGGTTACATCAACATAAGTAAACCAAACATAATCAACATAGATAAATAAGTTTAAAATAGCATACTTATTACAATCATCCGAAAATGTCAAAATACGGCTACAACGTTTGGGATACTAAGGAATTAAATAAAGCAAAATAAATTTCATGCAAGTAATCCACGTAGCCACCAAGCATAACATCAAAAAGTGTAACCTCAAATCCCTGAAAAGCGTTAAAATACGACGTCAACATAAAGTTGGTGAATTATTCGCAATAATTAATAAAAACATAATAGTGTAAAAGTTTCAATACGTTTTGATCCAAAAGTGTTATGATTTGAAGAGAAGTCCTTTGAAAAATGATGTTTCAAAATATACGTGAAGTATACAAAACCTTTTAATAATATACCAATACCAATACCATAAAAATATCATAATTGAATCATAAAATACATACTGGATAGATAATAGCTTTAGGAACATACGATACACCTGAACCATAACAATACTGGCAACTAACCCCACCTAGTGTCTTAAGCTAGGTTGTCCTCGAAAATCACGGTCATAACATTACTAACACGGACAGGGCGCATCCATCATCCATCGTGTTAGAAATGAGGGTTTGTTAGACCCATATAGCGCTATATATATAAACCGGCGACTAAAAGCTAACAGGTGTGTATACGGGGCCTCGTACTACCACAAAGGCGGTACGAGTTTGGGTAAGACTCATCTAAAGCATTCATATCCATAATACATACTCATAATATATATAACATAAAAATACATTTATACAACGCTAATCATGCCCAAAAATATAAAAGCGGTAAAAAGGGGCAACGAATAACTCACAGAATAGCAAAGCAATCCAAACAACGATACGTCGGGAAATAATCAAATACGGTCAAGCTTCCACGTCTAAGTGCCCTAAACATCACGTAAATAAATATGTCTAAGTATCTCTAAGTCTAGTGGGGTATGCCTTAACGATTAACGTTTTATACGGGTTTTAAAATGACCAACAGGAACATCGATTTAACAGAATTACGAACGTTTCGAAAAATACAGCAATGAGTTACGCTTCACGTAACTGGGAGTTACGTGAGTAACTCAGTTACGTGATTCCATAACAATTACGTGAGCTAGAAGTTACTTACGTGACAAGTTACGTGATTAAGAAGTTACGGGGCTACAGTTACGTGATCAAGAAGTTACGGGTCAAGATCATAGTTACGTGACCAAGAAGACAATTACGTGCCACAATTACGTGCACGTAACACAGTTACGTGACGTAACTGGGTTTTACGAAAAATTACATTCGGAATATGATTCTGAGTGTTTTTAGGTGTCAAAAAGATCGAATATCGAAACCCTATGTCCAGAATACGTTTAGGTAAATAAACCCTCAATAAAATTCGGGTTTTGATGGTAAAAAGTGATGTTTTGAGATAAATCTAAAATAAATAAAGTTTGAAACAAAATCTAAGGAATACTTACCCGATCGAGATGAAATTCGGAGGAATGATAAAGATGAACGTGGTGAACAATAAACAAGCTTCAAAATCGAATTCCGACGGTCGGATCTAGAGATATTCTAGAGAGAAGGTGGAGCTTTGTGTGTGTGTTTTTAGAGAGAGAAGTGAAAGGGGGAAATGAGTTGGTGAAGAAGGTAGGTGGTGAATAAGACAAATTTTTGATAAAAACAATGTTGGTCTAATAAGACAAAAAGTTTGGTACGGATTTTTAGGACTATTTTTGTAATAGAATCCCATAGGACTAAATTTGTAATAAAATCTTGAAGGACTAAAATTGTAATACTTTTTAAACGTTAATCTTAATCGTATAAATAAGGCATAAAACCCCTTAACTTATCTTAAGAGCATACTAGACTCATACTAAAGGCACTTAGAACTAAACGTTCCCGACATAACGATTCGAACCACATAAAATACAAATACGATACTCATAAAATACGAGAAATACGAATACGATAAAACATAAAAAGGATACAATAGGGTCAAAACATAATCATAAATAAATAAAACGAATACGGGTCGTTAGAATTATACCTAGAAATTCGCGAATGTCACATTACTTGACCCACCTATTCGTCAAAACTAACAATTAAAGAATAAAGAGTGTTAAATAAACCTATATATAGTGACTTCATTACATTAAGTTACCAAACGAGTTTTGTTTTAAATGCACTCTTTAGTGGCCAACTTAAGAAGATTGTAAGTTTAAGTCACGTAAAAAATAAAATTGTAACTAATTAAATGAATGTTTTCTTTAAAAAGATTATTTTTCTTAAAAAATATATTTGAACGACCTTAACACCAAAGTAATTTATGACGAATACATTACTTGAATGTGAGAAAAAATATAGGAAAAATACTAGAAAAGAGCCATCGCCTATGCTTAGGCACGATTAAAGGTTTATTGTACCAATAATAAAACCTAACCTCATGTATTTATTGACGTCTTTTAGATGGTTTCTATTGTTATATTACATGTAGTTTGGTCTTATAACTAAGTTTATCCATCGTTGATAGCTCAAAGGCTAGAGTAATTAAACTCCAAAAATAAATCATTTTTGTGTATTTTATAACTTTTGGAAAGTAAAATATATTTTTATGCTCCTTGAAGTGGTCGTTGAAATGGAGCTATTCTCATAGGTCAGCGAAGGTGTGACACAACACTAGACATTGAATCCAATAATCAACTACCTTTGAATATAAACATTAATATTTAACGAAACTGATTGAAAAACAAAATTTAAGCAGAATATCAAGCTCTTTCGTCATCTGGGTTCTACCTAGGTGGTAAGGGGTTTTCCCAATTGGGAGAGGTCTCTGGTTCGAGCCTCTTCTGCGCTTCTTGTCAAAATGGCCAATTAGTTGTCGGATGACTGTCAGATTCAGGTTCTGAGGCCTGCCGGATGGTATAAACCACTTGCCTTTCTTAAAAAAATAAAAATAAAAATCAAGCTCTTTCATTAACTACGTTTTTCATTATAAATACCTCACTCTTTTTGTATCCAAATATAACAAACGAACATCACCTGAAAGTACTAGATTCTCTCTCTCTCTCTCTCTCTCTCACACACACACACACACACACACACACACACAAAAATAATGGTTCTTTTTGCACAACCTAAGATTCCTTTGATTAATATGGTGGACATGAAGCAAAGCACAAGATTTCGGGATTCGACTTCGGCATGCAATAAAGTTAGGCATGCACTTGAAGAGTATGGCTGTTTTTTGGTTGTATGTGATGGGATTAATGAGGAGGTTAATAGGGAAGTATTTGATTCCTTAGAAACCCTATTTGATCTTCCGGTCGAAACAAAAGTTAAGAATACTTCGGATAAGGCTTACCACGGCTATGTCGGGCAACTCCCTTTTATTCCACTATTAGAAAGTTTGGGAATTGAGAATGCTACGAGTGTTCATTGCGTTAATAACTTCACAAACGCCTTGTGGCCCTTAGGAAATGATGATTTCAGGTAATACATTTATATTCACTTGTGATTTATTTTTATAACAAACATCTAAAATGAATCTATGTGTTATATCCTATAAGGATGGTTGAGTGATGAACACTTGATATTTTTTCAAAACATTATTAACTCCTTGCGTCTGCCTTTAAATTAAGATGGATGTTTAAAACACCACGCATATTGTGGGATACTAATCCTTTGTTTTGGTCTTGTAGTAAAACGATTCATTCCTATGCAAAACTAGTATCCGAAATTGAAGAGTTAGTGAGGAAGATGGTGTTTGAAAGCTATGGAGTGAAGAGGTACCATAAGTCCTACAATGATTCAGTGACATATCTTCTTAGAGTAATGAAATACAGACCACCAAACGCTAACGAGACTAAAATGGGTTCCCTATCTCACACAGACAAGACCTTCATATCCATACTTAGCCAAAATCAAGTGAAAGGATTAGAGGTTAAAACCAAGGACAACAAGTGGATCCCTATTGACTACCCTCCTTCGTCTTTCTTGGTCATGGCAGGTGATGCATTCAAGGTAAGCTTACGAAACATTCACTTAATACTTAACACTTAACACTCCTATGAGAGATTAAAAAAATTGACATCCTAAAAGACGTAGTTAATTAAATAAAAAATTTATGTGTAATAGGCATGGAGTAATGACCGTGTGCGTTCTCCTTATCATCGAGTAGTCATGGAAGGGAATGAATATAGATACTCAATAGGGTTATTTACATACCACAAAGGGATCATAACAATACCCGAAGAGCTAGTTGACAACGATCACCCAAGAAAGTTCAAGTCATTTGATCATTTTGGGTATCTTGACTTTTATGACAAAGACTCGCAATTTGAGCAAGAATACAGTCATATTAAATCATATTGCGGGATGTAACACATTAGAAGACTCCTGGAAATGTTTGCTAATTAGTAATAAATCTTGTAGGTCATGAATGTTTATTTTGTAAATAGAAATTGTAATGTGTGAGACATATGATAATCATAATGATATTGACGTGACAAGAAAATGAAATAAAGGTTATTGAAATCATAAATGTTTTACTACTGTATTAAATACGAATTCAGAAGTCCGACCTTGAAATTTCTGAGATAGATTGAATTTAAATATTTATTATTTCAATTCAATATCGTTCTTGTAAAGTCCATATTCAGAAATTAATTTTGAAGTAGAAAGTTGTAAAACAAGTTGTAATAGTAAACAAACATAACACCAAGAAACAAACCAAATAACACAATATTAATACATTGTAACTGATAATACATCGGAGTACGACAAAAAAAATAAAAAAATCACTAGCAACGCCCAAAAACCCTTTGTTCTTTGCTAAATACATAGAAATCCGTTTTGCTAATAGATGAAGCAACGGAAATCGCACCACAATGGTTGTTTCTTGATTCATCTGGAGTTAACATGTTAGCGGTTGCAAAAATTCCGAGTCTTTACTAATTAGCAACAAGTTGTAAGTTGGTGCAAAATTGAACATGTTAGTTATATTTGTTAATTGTCTAGAAATTCTATATAGTTTCTGATTTATCTACTTATGAGTTATTTTACTCAGTAACTACTCATTAAAAATAGTCAAATTATCAATTTTTTCTTTTTTATTTTAGAATAAATTACTCATTTAGTTTGTATATAATAACAAAACTCGTTCCTCTTTAATAAATTACTCATTTCTTTTTTATGGAGACAAACCAAATAGCTTATAATCTCCAAAAATGAGTTAAAAGAAACACATCCTAAGTCACAAGATCTTTAGACTTACTACTATGTGCATATTTGTCTCCTGCTATCATAAGAGGTAAACAGTCCAAAGATAACGGAAAAGTCTCATAAATCTTTGTCAATAGAAATATGGTTAATCGTATGGGAATGTAATAAACTTTGACCGTTTTGCTATTGTACTGTGTATTCAATTCTTAAAAACTCTATTATGCGTATTCAACTTTTTTTTTTTCAAATGGTGTAAGAACCAATTTTTTTTAGACATATCCAATATTTAAACCGGTTACATGTCAGCAAAAATCTGGTCCATTACATCATTTGTGAAAAAAATAAAAATTGAATACACACAATAAAGATTTTAAAAATTAGATACACACAATAGCAAATCGGAGAAAGTTTGTTACATTTCTATACACTTAGCCTATAGAAATATACCTTTTGATCACTATATTAGTATGATTAAAGTTTTGTAATCATATAATTTTTATATGTGACGTTTCCAACTTTCCGTTATAGTTTAATAGGGAGTATATCAAAACTCTGAATGATACATGATTTATATAATGATGTATGGCCGAACATGTTGGTAATAGTCACCATCTGGAAAATGAAATATGCCATATAAGTTGACAAAAAATAGTTCTATTTAATGATAGATAGTATAAAAATCTATCGATATTAAAAGACTAGATATAATATCTTTGTCAACAACAAATATTAATTTTGTTTCATTTAATCCGTTCACGACCTTGTCAATATAAACTACATTAATATTGCACATCACAAAGTCAGTCCAAGACCTTTCATGCTATTCGATTATTAAACAATTAATAAAAGTTTTTCAGCAACCTTTCATTAATTCAATTTCAAAATATCAATTAACCCCTTAAAACTATTCTTAGCCAGACGTATAAAAAGTTATGATATTCAAGAAGGTGTAGCGGATACACTAAGCAACTACGGAGGGAAAACGCTAGTATTCAACAAATTTATCTATTGTAAACGACGATTTTAGTTGTTTCATTTGTTCCACTAATGACAACATATTAATTCAATTCATCATTTTTATGAAGGCAAAAGAATAGTTTTCGGATTTAAAAACTATTGAAATTTTACATTTTTAGTTACATGGCCGGTTCAAAAATATAAGGGTTCCCCCTTCATAAACAACTTCTTTTACAACGAGAATAAATTTTTTTAATAAAATTGTCGGCTAACAATATTTTTATGTTTTCTGTTAAGTTAATTATTAGATAAATATATACACGTATCCGGAAACAAACATGGTCATATATATATATATATATATATATATATATATATATATATATATATATATATATATATATATATATATATATATATATATATATATATATTAAACAGGGTTGTCACCCAACACGCAAAAGAAACAATTAATACACGTAATCAATATTAACTAAGTTAAGATTATAATTTACGGACTTGAATAACCTTGTTAGGATTTATAGTAAAATTCCTCTACGGTTTCGCACACAATACCTTCTTTAGCAACAAACTTGTATACTAGATTACGTTTATTAATTCCACAATGTTTGTCAAAGCTTTCCCTTTTCCTTGCACTAGTCGTAACCCAAAACCACACCTCCAAAGATGCCGATCGAATGTAACACTAGGAAACAAAAGTCGAAAACCGAAACTCCCTTAAAGAATGTTTCGGTTGATCGGTTTAGAGGAGAAATCAGAAATCGATTTGGGTAAAGAAGCCTAAATCGATTTTATGTGTTATCCCTAATAATAAACACAATGTTTATTATAAAGGACATCTTTACTTGGGATGCAAGATATGTATTATTATTTGGATACAATTCCTAATTACACAATAAACCCTCATATTTATTAATTATTACAATTAACACATTAACTAATAATTAACAAATAAATAAACGTATAGTCGTGTCTAAATGCCAATCCATACGACCATGTAGGCTTACGCATTTATAGACACACATTTAATTTGATGTGTTCAAATATCAACACCTTTCGCCTTTGAGGCCATGTGTGATCGTATGTAACACCGTGCCCAAATCCGACCCGATATTTGACTTGTAACTTTAATTCGGACTTTGTAATTGTATACATTTGACGATTTATAAAAGTTCGATTTGAGTTATGTATATTTGGGTTATCTTAATTCTATTAAAACCTTGATTATTATATCTTGTAACATTATTAATGTGTTATCTTACATGTGTACATTAATGTACACTAAAATGTGTTTAATACACATGGACTTATATAAATGCAAGTAATTCTAGTAATGTGT
>CAJVGC010000486.1:0-25789 GCA_910822075.1 Senecio squalidus
CTGTGACATGATTTTCCAGCTCTTCACACTTCCGTGTTTCCGCTTTAGCGGGGTGTGACAAATACCCTAATTTCCTTATAAAACCTAGATTTTTCCGGTACGAGTTAGAATCACGGTTTAGGTGGGTGATATTCATGTTTCATAATCCCGTAGGTCAAAATGACGTGAAGAATGTCTGAAGAAGGATATTAGAAGCCATTTCATCCATAAAAAATGTCACACCCCGCTAAAGCGGAAACACGAGATGTGAAGAGCAAAGATATCATTACACGAGATATAATAAATACAAACGGTTTTTAAGTCATTGAAGTTAGAAAACGTTTACAAAGTTCAAAGATAACCAAGTATTTAACAATACAGTTTAACCACGATAGCTTATGTAAAAACTTCAAAAGACAATTCCCAGAGTAAATAAATAAGGTCTTCCCGATTCTTAATCACGTGACCTTCCTGACCCATCACAAGAGGTATGCACTTAACGTCCTTACATTGCGTTTCCTGAAACAAGAGATCAAATGTCAACTACAATAAAGTAGTGAGTGAGCTACAGTTTTCTAGTCCTCGACTAAAAAGGTTTAGGTTAAGTATATCAATACTTAAAAGTTTCTAAAAGTAGGACAATACTTAAAGGATAGTTTCGATCCAAAAAGTTACTCCCAAGATAGTTCGATCCGTAAAATTTGTTTAAGGAGAGTTGCGGAGATCGTATATCCATATACGCGCAAGAGAAATAAACTATTGATTGAAATCATGTATAACGACTACTTGGCATACTATAACTTAAGTGTTCACGAGAAGATGAAGCATCGAGTAGCGGGTACTTGAGGTAACGCTCAATACCAATCGAGAGAACAAGTACTTGAGCTAACACCCAAGATTTATCAAGTGAGAAAACACTTGGACTAACATCCAAGATCAACCGATGAATAAGCGTTTGAACTAACATTCAAGATCAAATCGGTTGATAAGCACTTGGACCGACATCCAAGATCAATCGATGAATAAACACTTGAACTAACATCCAAGATCAATCGATTGATGAGCACTTGAGCTAACACCCAAGTTGAAACGATTAAGATCTTAATACAGAATTTGGCTAACACTAAAGTGTACCTAGGCTAACACCTAAGTAAGGATCCGAGTGATATGTACTTAGGTCAACACCTAAGTAAAGAATGAATGTTTCCTAAGTATAGAAACCCATACTAAGCGGCTTAGACAAGATAATAGTATGTAAAGAAACCGAGCACTATTAGTCGAGAGGCACTTACGAATTTCGTTATATCCTCATCAAGAGTCACGTTAGTTATACGATCAATCAAAGTTCATACGGGTGCCGAGAGTGGCATAAAGTAAGTTTATCACAGATTTGAACCAATAAGCCGATTAGAGGTGGCTAACCATTAAGCCGAAAAAGGGTAGCAAACCATTTAGTTTTGTATGCCAAACGGGCAATTAAAACTGTTTTCGCATGTGAGTTCCACAAAACGTTCAATAAGAGTTCAATAGTAATAAAACGTTCCAAGAGTTCATAATGGTTCCAAAAATTCGTTTAGATCTCATGTTTCCCCCAAAAATTATATAAAAACAGTAAATAAAAGTGGGGTTGTAACTCACAGTTTGCGAAGAATAGCACAATAGAGAGAGAGCGGTCGGAACGGGTCGAAATGGGTAGGAATCACGGAACTCCTAAGAAGATACCAAGATTTAATAAGTAACCACGTTTATAATCTTGTTAGGTAACAAAATGTTTTTATTACAAGTGTTGGTTTTTGGTCTGCCGAAAATCGGGCAGCGCTTCCGCACCAAAATCATTAAGTCCAATTTAACACTTTCCCGCTTAACAATTTTTATAGCCAAAATTCATATCTTTATACCAAACATAAAATGATGAAAACTTGTTCAATTAGTCCCTTTACATGTAAGTTTAGCTCTTTACAGGTTATTTGACTCGGTTTGAAGAAATAAGCTCAAGATCACGTCTTATACCGAAAATTGCAAATTTTTCTGGCTGCTGATCTAGGAATGCGCCGCCATTCATAGGAATGCGCCGCATTCACTAGACTTACAGCTTTTTGGTAAATTCGTTTTTATGCTAAAAATTGGTATTTTGATGGTGGATTTCGACATGCAATGATAGATACATCCAAGTACTTGATGTTTTACAGTTTATATTGAGTTTTTAACCACAAATTCATGGATCTAAACATCCATTTATAAAAACCCGTTTTTGTATATAAATGGTCATAAATCATCATGAAAACTCGTTTTTAGTTGTTAGATTGCACATGCAACGAATATATGTTGTAAAAACAGAAGATTTAAAAGGGTTATACCAAATGGATGATAATTTGAAGAAGGTGGAAGTGTCCTCTTGGTGATTTTTGACCCAAATGCTAGAAATCGACTTTTTAACCCAAATGGATGAATGCTCCTTTTCTCCCTTTTGTTTATGAACGATTTACATGTGATTATTGTGGTGATTTTTCTGTGTTTTTGTGAGAAATATCTCTGTAAATGAAGTGTGTTTGAGAGAGAGTCTTTGTTGAGAGAGTTGGAAAAGAGAGAGAGAGTAAGTAATGAGGGTGTGCTTGTGTGTGTTTGTATGTGATGTGTTTGTGTTAAGTTATAGTGGCATAAAAACAGAATTCCTGGACTTTTAAAAGGCTTTTGTGTACTATAAACTTGGGTTAAAACGTTGGGCTCAAGTCTTGGTTCGTTTGGTTAAATTTTAAAGGTCACAAAAATATTGCTGAACTGGCCCCGAATGCGGCGCCATTGAGACAACAGGCGGCGCATTCGGGCTTGTTTCAGCCTTGTTCGTTTTTCGTTTGTTCCATTGTTAAGCGCTTTCGTTAGTTGGAAGTTTCCGGTTATTTTTGATAGGAACTTAGACAAGTTCACTAAGTGTTTACTTGGTATTAGGATTCATTTAAGTGATTCCGATTTCGATTCCGACACATACAAGTTTACGAGACAAGTAAAGATAAGATCAATTCGAATTTAACTCAAAGATAGAGAATGCGATTTTCACCGGAAATAAGACGGTTGTCACATTCTCCCCGGGTTGAAAAGAATTTCGTCCCGAAATTTAGTTCGCCTCATCGAGAGGAAGAATCTCTGAATAGATGTGGATACTTCCGACGGGTCTGGTCTTCATGTTCTCACGTGAATTCGTGACCTCGTCGGGAATTCCACCGAACCTTGACAATAGGGATACGACTTTGCTTGAGTTGTTTGACCTCACGGTCTACAACTTCGAGCGGTTCTTTGATGAAGTTAAACTTGTTGTCGATATGGATCTCATCCAGTGGAATGACAATGGTGTCGTCCGATAAGCACTTTTTCAAGTGCGAGACATGAAAGACGTTGTGAACGTTAGAAAGAGTTTGCGGAAGTTGGAGTCGATATGCCACTGGGCCGATTCGCTCTATTACCTCGAATGGGCCGGTGTACCTCGGGTTTAGCTTGCCGCGTTTCCCGAAACGGACCACCCCTTTCCATGGCGATATCTTGAGGAGTACTCTATCACCCACTTGGACTCTAGGGGTTTCCTTCGGTTGTCGGCATAGCCCTTCTGCCGGGTACGGGATGTCTTCAGTCTTTCCCGAATGGTAGTGATTTTGTCGATGGTTTCCTGGATGATATCGAGTTTGAACTTCTGAAATGGTTCCTCCTGTTCTTTGCCCCAAAGGGAAACTGTATATTTCGGAGTAAGTTCGGTCAATGGCTTAGCGATCCTTGAGAAATTCTCAACGAAGCTTTGTTAGTAGCCAGCCAATCCTAGGGATAGTCGGATTCCCGTAGGAGTCGTTGGGGCTTCCTATTTCTCAATCGCTTTGATATTGGCTGGGTCTACGTGAATTCCCTACAAATTGATCGCCTGACTAAGGGAATGTACTTCCCGGATTCAGGATTTACATCTCGAGAGTTCCACGTGTCACTTCTGATTCCCTAAGGAGTTCTAGAATGAGAGTCCAAGTGCTTCGCGTGGTCTTGATTATTCCTTGAGTAGATGAGAATGTCGTCTATGAATACGATTACGAACTTGTCTAGGTATGGCCTACACACTCTGTTCATTAGGTCCATGAAAAGTGCTGGTGCGTTGGTCAGACCAAATGGCATGACAAGGAATTCGTAATGACGTAACGAGTTCGGAATGGTTTAGGAATGTCGGTCTCACTGACACGAACCTGATGATAACCTGGGCGGAGTTCGACCTTTGAGAAGTAAGAAGCATCCTGCAACTGTTCGAATAGGTCGTCGATCCTCGGGGGTGGTTATCGGTTCTTGACGGTCAGCTTGTTAGGTTCATGATAATCGATGCACATACGGAAGGATTCGTCTTTCTTTTAAACAAAGAGGATTGGGCTCTCCAGGGGAACGAGCTTGGACGAATAAGACCATGATCCGAGAGTTCCTGTAGCTGTTTCGACAGCTCTTGCAGTTCCGGTGGGGCTAGACGGTATGGTGTCTTGGCGACCGGTGCTGCGCCAGGAACTCTATTCGGAATTCCACCTGTCGATGTGGAGGTAGCCCGGGTAGATCCTCAGGAAAGACTTCTGGTGATCCTTGACTACGGGAATATCTTGTACTCGGTTTCTTCCTTAGGTTTACGTCTGGCGACATCGGTGAGGGGGGGTGTCGTAGCCCTTCTCGAGGCACTTGCGCATTTTCATGGAGGACACGATACGGAAGTTGTCGTCCAAGTTTGTTCCTTGAACAACTAGAGTTTCACCGTCTGAGAGGGGGATACTAATGAGTTGTCGAGACGGACGATCTCGGCTTGGAAACGAGATAACCAGCCCATTCCGACGATAAAGTTCAAGCTTTCCAGATCTATCGGGATCAAGTCAGGTGGGGAAAGTCTTATCGGTTAAGCACATTGGACATCCAAGGATTATATCCTTAGCTTTGGATTCTTGACCATTACCAGATTCGATAGTAAAGCTATCCTTAAGAACTTTAGATCCTAGACTGATAAGGGGTCTACATTCTAAGGGGACACGAGGCTTCTCTCTACTTATGAATCGAGTAACATAGATGCGAAATATCGTTCACAGGGAATTTACCTGTCGTTGAGTTTGGGTCGGCCTTGTCTCTTTGCTAATGATTACGGGAGCGCGTCCTCGGCCTTGCCGGCCTGATTTGGTTTAGCATTTCGCCACTTGGGGCAAGACTTTCGGAGGTGTTGTCGCTTCCGCATTTGTAACACAAACTGACTTCTTCCTTTTACCACCAGTTTCCTCTTGGCAGCACCAGGGGTAGTGTCCCGCTTCATTACATATTCTGCACACTGGGCAGTTTCGCACATGATGGAGTTGCATTTGCCACACTTGGGGTGGCCCGGTGTACATTCGGGGTCCGGTTGTGGGGGTGGCAACTATTGCAAGGTTGTGTGCGGTTTTGGGTTTCTTGATGTGGTCGTCTGTATTTGGTTGTTGATCAGCTTTTCGTTTATCATTTTCCTCTCGCTCGACAGGTTGGAGCGGTAAGGAGGTTGCTGGTTAGACGATGAGCGAGGACAACTGCGCTCTGTATCGTCAGCGGCTCTGCAGAGAGATCACCATCCCTCTGATTTCGGGAACAAGGCCGGAGATGTATCGGTCGATCCAGTTTTCTTCTGGGGTTACCAACCTTGGTACCAGTCTGGCCAGCTCATGGAAAGGGTAGTGTATCCGTCGATGCTGTTGCCGGCCCATCGTGTGATTCCAAAGCTCTGCCTCGAGCTTCTTCATCTCACCCTTAGAGCAGTATTCCCTCATGAGGAGATTCTTGAATTCGTCCCAAGTGAGGGCATAGGCAGCTTCACGTCCTCGGGTTTGGATCACGAGGTTCCACCACGATAGGGCCCGTCCGTGGAGTACGCAGGAGGCATACTCCACCTTATCATTTTCAGCACAGCGGCTAATGTGTAGGACTGATTCGATGCTTTCAACCAGGAGAGTAGCCCTACAGCACCAGTGGTGCCATGAAACTCCTTTGGCTTACAAGCCATAAAGCCCTTATATGTGCAGACGGGGAGGTTTCGGTTTTGGTTATGCTTATATCCCTGTTGTTGTTGATGTTGCTGGTTGTTGTTATAGATGTTTTCGTTTATCCCAACAGTGATCTGGGCGATCATGTTGGGCATGGCAGCGTTAAATTGAGCAGCGACCTGCTCGGCTATGAAACTAGCATTGCTTCGCTTTGGAGCCATGTTTATACAACAGAAAAAGGAAACCAGTTTAGAACGCACGAATAGGAATAGGTGGTAAGAATTTAAAGAATGACTAGTGACCGTGATAACATAAGAAGAATTAAGGAAGGATAAATAGCACACGCACGATAATGGTTACGGAATGATAATACAATTCAAGCACAACCGAAAGTAAGGATATTAGTGATAGATTTCCATTTTGTAAAATCGGTTACCTGTTTCATCGAGATAACAAGAGAGAGTTTGAAACATGAATACTAGCGTGAGTTTTAAGTTGCTACAGATACAGAGAAATTACAACTTAACTAGGGTACAATACATGGCGTGAAATAAGCTACTGAAGCATGTTAAGGGACATCTTCGGTAAAATAACGGAATCAGGGTACTCATCGCCAGACACACGCTCACTAGGTGCCGATTAGTCCTTGGTGTCGACTGAGTCGAAGAGACGATTCGAAGGGAATGCTCGGATAGGCGGCGAGCGGTGTCGGAGACCTGGAACAGAAGAGGAGCATGTTGCTCACTCTCCTCAGTAAGTCCCTGAAGGTCTCAACGGAGTGTAGGGGACTTGGCCGGTGTAAACCTCCGAATTGGGGTCGTCGTGAGCAGTGGTCGAGATGGTCATTCTCCCACATGTAGTGATCCATGGGTGGCGTAGGTGATGCCGCATACGGATCTTCGGGGTGTAGTGGAACATGGGGAGGTGTAGCTCTGACCGGGTTGGGAGTCTCTCGTCCCATCAGGTGGTAAGGTAGCAGATCGGGTAGCATGACCTGCTTACGAGCAGTCACGGATGCGCGGTTCGCTTGGTTGTAAAGACGCGACGGGAGCCGGCGAAACGGTAGTTAGGGCAGTCCTCAAACTGGGTGTATAGCGACTGTTGGCAATGGCTCTAGAGTTCTCCTCCGAAGAGTCGGTAGGACCGAGGTGCTGAGCTCTCGATGCGGTGACGTCTTCAGGGACCTCAGTCGAGGATACGGTTCGAGAGTACGAGTGCACGGGTCGATGCGACGATTCAGACTTAACGAGATTTGCAATAAGATGGAACGAGTAATTATAGTTAAAGGAAAATGTAAATAGGACAGTGCATGTTCGGGTCAGTCACGTGAGAATTCGGGGATCGGGGGAATCGAGAACTGTTGACTCAAAATCGTTTAACAATAGCAATTACGTTCCGTTCTTGCATAATTTATTCCGAACTAGGCGTAGTTGGCCAAATTACGCATAGTTAGTAATGAGTCATGCATTTGCGGAATTAATCCACTAAAGTTTAAAACTCGTGAAATGATTTTTCGAGAAAGCCTTGGTTATAGTTTGGTTTTGAAAATTTTGAAAATTTTGAAAACCCGTATTCACTATAACCTGTGCTCTGATACCAAGTCTGTCACACCCCGCTAAAGCGGAAACACGAGATGTGAAGAGCAAAGATATCATTACACGAGATATAATAAATACAAACGGTTTTTAAGTCATTGAAGTTAGAAAACGTTTACAAAGTTCAAAGATAACCAAGTATTTAACAATACAGTACAACCACGATAGCTTATGTAAAAACTTCAAAAGACAATTCCCAGAGTAAATAAATAAGGTCTTCCCGATTCTTAATCACGTGACCTTCCTGACCCATCACAAGAGGTATGCACTTAACGTCCTTACATTGCGTTTCCTGAAACAAGAGATCAAATGTCAACTACAATAAAGTAGTGAGTGAGTTACAGTTTTCTAGTCCTCGACTAAAAAGGTTTAGGTTAAGTATATCAATACTTAAAAGTTTCTAAAAGTAGGACAATACTTAAAGGATAGTTTCGATCCAAAAAGTTACTCCAAGATAGTTCGATCCGTAAAATTTGTTTAAGGAGAGTTGCGGAGATCGTATATCCATATACGCGCAAGAGAAATAAACTATTGATTGAAATCATGTATAACGACTACTTGGCATACTATAACTTAAGTGTTCACGAGAAGATGAAGCGTCGAGTAGCGGGTACTTGAGGTAACGCTCAATACCAATCGAGAGAACAAGTACTTGAGCTAACACCCAAGATTTATCGAGTGAGAAAACACTTGGACTAACATCCAAGATCAACCGATGAATAAGCGTTTGAACTAACATTCAAGATCAAATCGGTTGATAAGCACTTGGACCGACATCCAAGATCAATCGATGAATAAACACTTGAACTAACATCCAAGATCAATCGATTGATGAGCACTTGAGCTAACACCCAAGTTGAAACGATTAAGATCTTAATACAGAATTTGGCTAACACTAAAGTGTACCTAGGCTAACACCTAAGTAAGGATCCGAGTGATATGTACTTAGGTCAACACCTAAGTAAAGAATGAATGTTTCCTAAGTATAGAAACCCATACTAAGCGGCTTAGACAAGATAATAGTATGTAAAGAAACCGAGCACTATTAGTCGAGAGGCACTTACGAATTTCGTTATATCCTCATCAAGAGTCACGTTAGTTATACATTCAATCAAAGTTCATACGGGTGCCGAGAGTGGCATAAAGTAAGTTTATCACAGATTTGAACCAATAAGCCGATTAGAGGTGGCTAACCATTAAGCCGAAAAAGGTAGCAAACCATTTAGTTTTGTATGCCAAACGGGCAATTAAAACTGTTTTCGCATGTGAGTTCCACAAAACGTTCAATAAGAGTTCAATAGTAATAAAACGTTCCAAGAGTTCATAATGGTTCCAAAAATTCGTTTAGATCTCATGTTTCCCCCAAAAGTTATATAAAAACAGTAAATAAAAGTGGGGTTGTAACTCACAGTTTGCGAAGAATAGCACAATAGAGAGAGGCGGTCGGAACGGGTCGAAATGGGTAGGAATCACGGAACTCCTAAGAAGATACCAAGATTTAATAAGTAACCACGTTTATAATCTTGTTAGGTAACAAAATGTTTTTATTACAAGTGTTGGTTTTTGGTCTGCCGAAAATCGGGCAGCGCTTCCGCACCAAAATCATTAAGTCCAATTTAACACTTTCCCGCTTAACAATTTTTATAGCCAAAATTCATATATTTATACCAACATAAAATGATGAAAACTTGTTCAATTAGTCCCTTTACATGTAAGTTTAGCTCTTTACAGGTTTTTGACTCGGTTTGAAGAAATAAGCTCAAGATCACGTCTTATACCGAAAATTGCAAATTTTTCTGGCTGCTGATCTAGGAATGCGCCGCCATTCATGGGAATGCGCCGCCATTCATAGGAATGCGCCGCATTCACTAGACTTACAGCTTTTTGGTAAATTCGTTTTTATGCTAAAAATTGGTATTTTGATGGTGGATTTCGACATGCAATGATAGATACATCCAAGTACTTGATGTTTTACAGTTTATATTGAGTTTTTAACCACAAATTCATGGATCTAAACATCCATTTTATAAAAACCCGTTTTTGTATATAAATGGTCATAAATCATCATGAAAACTCGTTTTTAGTTGTTAGATTGCACATGCAACGAATATATGTTGTAAAAACAGAAGATTTAAAAGGGTTATACCAAATGGATGATAATTTGAAGAAGGTGGAAGTGTCCTCTTGGTGATTTTTGACCCAAATGCTAGAAATCGACTTTTTAACCCAAATGGATGAATGCTCCTTTTCTCCCTTTTGTTTATGAACGATTTACATGTGATTATTGTGGTGATTTTTCTGTGTTTTTGTGAGAAATATCTCTGTAAATGAAGTGTGTTTGAGAGAGAGTCTTTGTTGAGAGAGTTGGAAAAGAGAGAGAGAGTAAGTAATGAGGGTGTGATTGTGTGTGTTTGTATGTGATGTGTTTGTGTTAAGTTATAGTGGCATAAAAACAGAATTCCTGGACTTTTAAAAGGCTTTTGTGTACTATAAACTTGGGTTAAAACGTTGGGCTCAAGTCTTGGTTCGTTTGGTTAAATTTTAAAGGTCACAAAAATATTGCTGAACTGGCCCCGAATGCGGCGCCATTGAGACAACAGGCGGCGCATTCGGGCTTGTTTCAGCCTTGTTCGTTTTTCGTTTGTTCCATTGTTAAGCGCTTTCGTTAGTTGGAAGTTTCCGGTTATTTTTGATAGGAACTTAGACAAGTTCACTAAGTGTTTACTTGGTATTAGGATTCATTTAAGTGATTCCGATTTCGATTCCGACACATACAAGTTTACCAGACAAGTAAAGATAAGATCAATTCGAATTTAACTCAAAGATAGAGAATGCGATTTTCACCGGAAATAAGACGGTTGTCACACGTTTTAAGTAATATTATGACATTTTTGATTGCGTTGGCGTCTTTGAGTCCAAAGACGATGTTATTGTAATATATGTTACTTTTGTATATAATTTATATATATAAGTGTTTTAATGTCGTAACAAGTCATGAGCTGAAATTTCGGCAGCGCTTCCGCGTCATAAAATATTCGTCCAAATTTCAATCACTTTCCCGCTTAACAACAATTTCATTTTAAACCATTATACATAATACATAATACCATATTAAGTTCATTACAATACTTTGGTTAACTTATACTTTAAATTTTTGTCCAAACTTCAGTCCAATCCAATGAAATATAACGAGTGTTGGTCTAATAATTAACCCTAACCTTTTTCAAGGCTAAAACCGAATAACGAGTATAATGAAATCGAAAGATTCACAAGGTTAGTAATTTATACCGCTAACACCCGCTTGATTTGACAAAGATCTGGAATCAACAACTTCAGTGGTGTAGTGATGAGAATACCCGCCTCCAAAACACAAGACAACCACCGATAATCAGCAAAACGACAATTTTGTGTTAACAGACTGATCCAGCCGCCGGCTGGAGGCTCACAGACAGCTCTGAATTTTCGTTATTTAGTCGTTTTTAAGCGTTTTCAAGAGTATTTTTGGTAGATTTCGACATGCAACTTAAAAACCCTTAATAATATCCATATATTTCTTCAAATAACATCTTTTTATATCAAGATCTAAGGTAAAAGTTTATAAAATTTATGTTTTTAGATAAATCTCCATAGAAACTTTTATAAAAACCTTTCTTTGATCTTTGATGATACATGCATGTGTGAAAAATTTAAAAACGTAAATAAAGACAGTGGGTAAAAGTTATTATACCGTAAGAATAGTGTTTGTGATGATCTAGCTTGAACTTGAATGGAGGTTTTGATGAAGATTTAGACCGGAAAATGATGAAGAACTTCAAGAAACAACCCGAGAAATCACCACTCCATGCTCCCTTTGATGAACATACTTGATCTTAGTGATGTTTATGGTGTTTTTATGGTGGAAAGTGGCTGGAATCACAGCAAAGGTGAAGAAAATAGAGAGAGTTTTGAGAGAAAACTCTTATGTGTGTGTGTGTGTTTTGATTGAAGGAATGAAAGAAAAGTGGAAAAGAAATGATAATATCACATTAGGGCAGTAAATTCTGGCAGTTTAGGGGTCAAATAGGGCTTAGCCAAGGGTCCCCAATCGATTTTCATACAAAAATGAGTCACCAACACCTGTCCAGACACATCCATCCGCCGCCAGGAAAGGCTCAGCCGCCGGCTGAAGCCCTGCCAGCTGCTGGATGGTCGGTTGGCTCGGCAGACTTGTTTTCGACCGTTAAGGAGTTTCGTTCGTCGAAAGTTCCCGATTCTTTTTGCGTTGAACTTAGGAAAGTTCATACTTTGATTTACTTTATATTAGGTTCATTTAATATTATATTTTCACTTTCGATTTCGAGATTCACACGATTTCGGTAAAGGAGTAAACAAGAGCAAATGCACGATATCTCGAGGATAAAGGGTGCGATAACCAAAAAATTTGGCATAAACCTTCTAACTTATAATAGAGATACTACTAATTTTCACTTAGATAAGATACATATTACTGAATACTGTCTCAGGGACGAATCACCAAAACAGAAAACCCGATACTCAGTAACAGTAAATCGTGAGCAAAACAAAGCGAAATATAAGGGTCGAAATCAATTGCGAATAAAATATAATATAATGACGGTAACTCAAGTACCTCAAATAGACGGGACGTCACAGTTACTTCAACATAAAACTTTTTATTTCATAATATCAAGCTAAAAAATCCAAGTAAACACTTTATTAAATTAGTTCATAACGGAATGCAAGATCTCAGCAGAACACATGAATGTTTGAGTACGAATTAAACATGAAAGACAAACCAAAGTAAACTAATCTTCAAACAAGATAAAGTATTTCAATCGTGGATTCCAATCGTGATCGAATGCTTCTAAAACTCCTCCTTGAAGCTCTTCTGGTCGAAACGTGGATAAAAAGGTGGAAAAAGATATACGCAATTCGTAACCTAGAAGTTTGAACAGCCAATGTTGACCCGACCTGCCAGCCCCATCAGCGTCGTCGGTTGGCCAAAATTCCATTAATCCTACTTTAGCCGGCCGGTGGCCCAGATCTGGAATGTCTAAACCAAGCCGGAAATGGCTCTGGTCAGCCGGTGGCGGGTCTTCAGACTTTCACTAATTTTGCTCGTTTCTTTCGTATTCAGTCGGTTTTCAACTCCTTTTTGCTCTACGGTCCAAGTGTGACTCTAATCTGCATTTATGAACGAAAACCACTACCCAAATCATAATAAAATGCGAAAATAAAGGCTATACATGAGAAATATAATGAAGAAAATGTCAATTATTTTAAACATATCAAAGTGTCATGTCAAATCCTGAGTTTCAAAATGTAACAAAGTAAATAGTCTCTTGCTAATGGAACCTTTCTTTTAATTCTGAAATAGTCATTATTTGATTAGTTCTTTAGTTTTATAAAAATACTTAACATCTAAAATTTCCAGAAAAAGTTTTTAAAAAATTTCATCTTCCTCATTTTTCTTTAATTTTCTACTCTTTTCATTTCAAATATTAGAAATATTTATATTAATTTATATCTTGGGTTTCATAGGTCGTTTTTTACCAACATTATTTGAAAATTGAGATCAAAATACAAGAGTAAAAAAACCAAGATCGAAATTTATATTATATATACTTATTAATTGGGACCGAAATCTATATTATATCATTCGAAGCATACGTCTAACAAAATTAAACCGACATCATTTGAAAAAAAATATGTAAAAAGTAATATAAAACAAAATGAATAGATAATAACAAAATGAAATCTTCATTGCCATTTACAAAACAAAATGAATCGATAATAGATTACATTGCAATTTGAGTCCCTCATGACTAGCCAATCCGCCGATTTTGTCCTTAAATTTTTTCTTTTTCATTTTTTTTAGGTCCCAAAACTTGTTATTTTTCGATTTTTTGTCCCTCTGCTAACTTACGTTAGTTTTCTTCGTTAAAGGCTACCTAACCGAAATGACCAAAAAACCCTTTATTTTGTTTTTTTGTTTTTCACTTTTCCACTTTTTTTTTTTTATCTTCTTCCCAAAATTTTAGCAAGACTCAAATCAAACCTAAGCACATCTTTTTCTTCCCCAATATTTCATTACTCAAAATCAAATCTAATAACTATATTAAACCTAAACCCAAATATAAAATCATATATCTTTCTTTCATTTTCCCCCAAATCAAATCATTTCGTCTATCTTTCTTTTTTTCCCAAATCAAATATCTTTTTTTTTTTTTTCCCCCAAATATCAAATAAATAAACCCTAATTCTCATTATTTCATCAATCAAAACACATTAATTCCCAGTTCCCAATTCATAAACCATGTCAATTGAATGATCATTTGAAACCGGGGAAGAAGTCCAACGCCACGACCTAGATTCAGTCGACAGATTTAGTTTGTGGGTTTCAGGTGCGAAAGATCTGCGGTTATGGTGGTCAGGTGGGAACGATTTGCGGTCATGGTGGTCAAGTGGGTTTAAAAAAAAATCGAGTTCTAGTTTGTGGGTTTTTCTTAGTCTTTTTATTTTATCAACAATTTAAGGGTTTTGTATATGTTGACCCCCAACACCGTCACAACTGTAAATCGTGCTGTTGCTGGTGGCAAAACGACAAAAAAATAAAAATAGAGATGTTAGATTGCTTGTGGGATGAAGATGATGAAGAGAGTGGTGAGGAGAGAGGAGATTAAGGGTGAGGGTGAGAGAAAGTGACATGAGTTGTGATGGATGTTTAATTGACTTTTGGATTTTGTGTAAAAAGACGAAAATTCCCTCACGTTTGAAACACGTGATAGGACTTAATGACAAAAACTAACAAAAATTTGACGGAAGGACAAAAATAACTGAAAATTAACATCTCCGGGACCGAAAAAATGAAAAAAAAAAAAATTAAGGACGAACAGTGAATTGAGTAGTTTTTAGGGACTAAAATTGCAATTTACTCTAGATAATGCTTTGCAATTAGACCAATAACTTGAAAAGAAAATCAACAACCTGACATTGAAATATATAACATTTTTTCGAGCTACTCACAAACATGAAATATATTTTGTTGAAAGTTTTCCTCAATGTGTAGAAATGTAAGTTACAACAACCTTACAATTTTCCAAGACATCAATCGGCTACAAGAAAAAGAAAAAAAAAAGAGTGTAAAAATAATGGAGAAACACTCATACACAAGAAATGATCTTTTCACAATCAAACCAAAATCTTCAATCTTGTTAATTAGTGTTGTATTTAAATTAAAGTTAAAAAAAAAAAAAAAAAACAAAGCTATATATCATTTTCAGGATGAACCTCTTTCCATTCCTAATTCCCTACCAAGCTTTACTAATTTTTGTAGGGTTTGTGTTGTAGCATAAATGATTGATGGCTGAAGCTTCCAACCATCTTTGTCAAAGTGTATAGTGTTAGATATTTAGTTCGGGTGAACATTGTTCATTACCCGAACTAAATCTTAGTACGAATATCATGAAGACTTTAGGTCTGGTGAACTAACTCTTCACCAGAGTTAAGTTCAAGTTCACCCGAACTAAAGTTAAATATGTTTTAATTATTAGTTCTCCCCGAAGTGTTTTTAAATAAACATAAGGGTTATTATAATGTATTAGATAGATTTTTAGCCTATAATTAGTGGTGAGAGGAGTTTAGATGTATGAGCTTGAGTGACAAAGTATCTGTAACAAACTTTCCCGCCATTTAAGGCTTTTGAAAGAAAAACTTTCGTTGGTTAAAATAAAAGTGACAGGATTTAAACAGGATCCTAAAGCTCTAACAGTGAATTGTTTGATCAAATCATGATACCTAATCTCATGATTTAATTGAATCTAAACAGTAATTGAATTAAGGATTTGTTTAATGATAGTAGAATGTAAAGATATCATTAATAGAACAATTTTGGCGGGAATTGCCGTTACATGATTTTTGAAGCACTACGGAACTCAAATGAGTCCGGGTTCAAAGACAAATGACTCTTACCACACATCATTCTATTTGTAGAAATCATTACATACACATTACACTAAACACAACTAAGTCATTTTAACTCTGGAGCTGTTCACTTTAACTTGGAAGTAGAGTCTTCATTATCAAAGTTATAATCTTCAATGTTGACTTGTGTTGACTAACTTATTCTTCAGTTTAAATTTAACTCTAGTGAAGTAACTTGTTCACCCTAGTTAAAATCTTCACTAAAGACTTTCTATGATTTAAGTCGTGAGATGAACTTTGTTCACCCGACTTAAACACTCAGATCAAAAACACATTTTGAAGATTTCATAGTTTCATCCATAACTTTCATCACCCAACATCAAGATATTAATTATAGAAAAACATAATATACACCCAAAATGAATGAAATACTATACGTAAAAGAAATTAGGGTTTATGGTTATACCAGATTTCCAATTAAGATAGCATTATAAACCATACACCATAAGATGATCTCGAATAGGTTTGTTCCAAAAGTGAATTTTTTGGCATGGATAATTATAATTAGAGATCGGAATTTTAGGCATAAGGAATTAGGGTTTTGTGTTTATACTTACCAATGATAAGAACCTTTAAAACATGATACATGGATTTCGATTTGAGAGGTGATGGAAAAAGAACCCGTCTATGAAGATGATGATAATTGGGTAATTGGGTTTGGGTTATATTGTTACCTAAATGAATCATGGGTATGGACTATAACTTAAATGGATTGAATGAGTATTCAAGGGGATTCAGGTTTAAAATAATAATGGCTAAGTTTGAACTACCAATTTCCGATTAATAAGATGACTCGAGAATAATGAAACAAAATTAAATATGATTTAAACTCGGGATTCCTAACACTAGTTAACTTTAATAAAAGAGATTTCCCGATATCAAATAAAGTTTACACACTTCGAAATATAGTCATAAATCTGTTACGGGATTAATTCATTAAATTATGCAGAAGCTCATTTAGCGGGGTCTACTTACTTGTGCACCTAGAGTACTATACATATCCAACAAGGTATAAATGAAACACACATGAAATCATCAAATATCACACATCGGCATAGGAATAAGTACTTTTATAATATTTTTTTTAGTAAGAGTCGGTAATGAACTAAAGGCATACTAGACTAACTTGAGACGGAAAAAGTGACGGTTGTCACAAATGCTTCCAAAATCTTCATCTTGCTAAGTTTAGCTCCAATCCCACCTTCATTAAAATACTATCTTCATAAATCAACTGTCTTCCTTTTCTGTTTCCCCTTCTAATTTTATCCACTTCCCATGCAACTACCTCCAATGTCATTCTTCTTTCATTATCATCTTGTTGTAGTTTCTCAAGAGGTAAATGAAATATGGTTAGTAAATCTTCATTTGTAAGTTATCTCAAGTCTACATTTTCAAATAATCTTTCATCTTCTCCATCTTCTCTGTCTAGCACTATTTCATCATGTTCATAATCCATCCACCACCCAATAATCCTTCGTTTTTGATGCACAACTTTGGTTCCCTTCATTGGTGTTGTGTACATTGTCATTCTTTTCCTTTTGGTCATGAACTTCTTCCCAAAATTGACAAAATCAATCTTAGCACACTCATGAATGAATTTTTCATATTCAGTTTCATGATAATATGAACCATGATTCACCATCTTCAACATGCATAAATGTCTAGCATCCTCCACAGTTATTTGCATCAACTTCTTAGTTGTATCAAATGATTGGGTCATTGTTCCATTGATACTTTTTCCCTTTATCACTATAGCACCTTTGTAGTGATCAAATCTCCAACCCACAATTGGTGGACGAATGTCTTTGCTCATTAAGTTCTTCTTTCTCTGCCCTTAACTCTTCCTGAGTCACTTCCTTCATTCTTGATCCAGATCCTCCTTCATGGATTTGAACTTGTATATCATTAGGGTCAACAGGAAAACCATATTGATCTAGTTCACCTCCATCTGAAGTTGTATTATCTACCCAATATGATAATTCTTCAATAAGTGCATTAGCTACTGGATCATCTAGATAATAATCTTCTGGAAGAACTGATGTAGCTTATGATTGAGCTTTTGGTTGATTTACTGTTTGAGCCTTTGTATACCATGGCTCATTTTCCATGTACTCTGAAAATGGAACATCTTCTTGCTTCACCTTCATCTTCAACTGAACCTCTTGACTTTGTTTTTCAACCAAAGACTTCAAGTATATAGTTTGATTTGGGTCAACACTTTGAGTAGAAGACCCTCCAACATCTTTTTCAGTAGTAACAGGAATTACCAATGGTGTTTCTTTATCAGTTGCTTAGATTGCAATACTTGTTTCCACTTCAACTTGACTTCAATCTCTTCTTTCAACCTCTACAGGAGTTGCACAACCAATATTCACCTTTTCTTTTCTTTCTATTATCCTCCTATTCAATTCCTCCTCTACTTTCTTCTCTTTCTTCAACTTCATATCTCTAATCATAACTTTGGTTTGAATATCCAACCAATTTCTTTCTAGTGTCTCTATCTTCATCTTCTCAACTAATCTTACAGGAAGTCCACCAGCCAACACCAAGTAGTTCTTTAGTTGAAGCTTGTAATTTACCTCAGAAACCTTATTTTTGTAATCAAGCATCTTATTTTTCAGTTCAACTAGTTTAGTAGGTACTAAACTTGCATAATTCATATCTTTTGACTTTAATCTTCCTACAACCACTGTTTTACTACTACTACCTTCACCTATAGTTTCTTCATTTTTATCACTTGGTATCTCTTCTTCCTTCACAACATTCTCTACTAATTTTCAAACAACATTTTCATCATCCTCCTCCTCATCACTGTCAATGTTGATTACTATCTTTCACCTTCTAATTCCTTATTCCATACATTACTCTCTCCATATGCAACATTTAAAACTGAAATTTTTCTCCTTGATGAAAACAGTGAATACTTCAGTTGCATTCTCATCAAATATTCCACCATATATACCTTCATAGTACTTTTCAAATGTTTCTTTATCCAACACACTTCCAACTTGGTCTATAGCTTTAAACTTCATTACTCTTTCCCCAAACAGGAAACTTTCACTTTCTTCATCATCACCAGAATTTGAAATCATTTCCTTCTCCAGACTTAAATTCAACATTTAAAGCTTCACCAGACATAACTTGATCATGACCAGACTTAGATTCTAATTCACCAGATTTATTCATATCTCACCCGAGGTAAATTCTTCATACATTTTCTCTTTTCCTTTAGAATCTCTATCCTTCTCCAAATCCTTTACAATTTTACCAACAATAGATAAATCAATTTCTACTTCTTCTTAAACTGATCTACTGCTCAGGCTCTCCCCCTTAGAAACATTATCCTCGTCATCTTCAATCACCACAGTTTCATCATCACCCTGCTCTTCAGCTTCAGTCATTATCACATCATAATTTTCGGTTTTATCTCCCCTATTTTGGATGCATCATCCAAAGGAAGAGATTTCAAAATGAGATTGAATCTCATTTGATCTTTGATAACAATGTGAACAATAGTTTTCCTTCTCAGTTGACAAATCATTGACTTTTGCTTTCTAACTAGTTGTTCTAATGAGTCATTCTTCTTCTCAAGTTCCAAAACAGTCAAAATTCCAATACCAACTCCCCTTTTCTTTTTTGGACTTGTATACTTGAAGAGGACTACTAGTAGAAGCAACCTCTTTCACAACTGGGGTAGTTAGGGTTGGAACAACAGATGTAAGAATATGTGTTTCGGCAAGATTTGGCAAATATTGACTCTCTGCCATGGTGTAATACCAATTACATTCATCACTGCTTTGAGCATGTTGAATAATTGGTGAGCGAGGTGGTGGGTATGGAACATTTATAATAGGGGAAAGTAGTTGATTTATGATCTCTTGGTCTTTTCGTTGTTGTTGGTCTTGTTGTTTTTCTTGTTATTGGTCTTGTTTTTGCTCTTGTTGTTGTTCATGTGCTTCTTCTTGATGTTGATTCTATAGCTCTTCAAAGATTTGAATAACTACTTGAGCTTCTTCAAGCATGTGAGGAAAGAATGGTGTAAAGTGCCCAGAAAACACCACCCTTGCTTTTGAAAATGATTTCTTCATATTATTCTTTATCTTCCAATTCATGTTTTCTTCTTTTAACTTTTGCCCCTCAAGCACCAATCCTTGCACCTCAGACTATAATATAATTTGTAGAAACCTTGGGTAGAGTAGAAACTTTTGAGCACTCCCGTCAGCCATCCTTTGCATACAATCCTTTATAAACCTAGAAAAATTGAACCTTTTTTGTGTAATCATGCACATAAAAGCAGTAGCCAACAATTGATTCATCTCATCAAAGCCTCCAGACCTCCATGATATGCAGCAAACTAGCACATGTACTAGATACCTCCAGTTGTAATAGAATCTAGTCTTCTTTACCATATTCTCTGGGAAGTCACCTTCATACCCAACTCTTTTACATTCTCTTTGAATCTCATTAAGCTCTAGTCTTTCCACACCACCATCATCATCCAACTGTAGAACTCTTATAATCACATTTTCAATAATAGAAACATTCTCCATTTGTACTGAAGAAGTTATTGTTCTAACTCCATTAACTAAACTACACTCTGCATTATCCCAAAATTCCACCAACATATCTCTATACAATGCAGGATTCTCTGAGATTTCAAATCTTAAATTTGAATTAACCAAGAATCCCATAATGATTCTCCACTCATCATCAACTTCAGAATGAATCATATAAAGGAAAGCAACTACATTATGCTTTGTTTATAAGGAAAATCCATCTGAAATCATTCAAACACTATTAGAATACAGAACATCACTATATAATCAATATGAAATTAGTATAACGAAGTAGAAATAAAATACACCTTATAAAATGAGAAAACAGGGGAAAATAACAATCAAACAATCTAAATCAAGAAAAATCAACTCTAAAAGCTCTAAAAATATGACGAAAAGATTCTATGAGTAAACCTAAGTGATCGGAAAGGGTAAGAAATAATATTGAGATTAGCAATTTTTATTTGGATAAGAAAAGAAAATTGTATGAATTAAAAATGATTATTTGAATTTAAAATAATATAAATGAATTACAGAGTTCAATTAAATTATAAAAATTTCCCACCAAAAAAATATCCCCGATCTAAAATGTATAACCCGAATTAAAATTAAACAAACAAAGAACCCGAATTAAATATAAAAGACTCAGACTTAAATTTTGGTCAGCACCGTCAACTCAATTACCCGACTAAAACTAAAATAATACCCGACTTAAATTTATAACACCCGAATTAAATTAAAAATTCCAAAGTTAACCCATCCAACCTTTCTGGGTCAATTACTTACCACCAGGATTGAACAATTCAAATCATCAGTTAATATTGAAATTGCTTTCAAACACAAATTTCAGTTTCAAAGTCTAAAAAGTTATATTCTAGGATATTATAAGTTAGTTCAAATCAACAAATTTCCTATGCAAATCAATTATTTTTATAAGATGCATTAACTTGTATTTAAATTAAGAAACAACCTGGTCAAAAATTCATAAACTGCATAATTTAAAATTTTAAAAGAGATATGATAAAATGTCAAACTTATTCAATTCTGTCAGGAAAAAATAAATAAAAACACTATATATTTTACTTAAATATGGCATGTATACCTTATTTTCATGTAAAAAATGCAATAGTTTAGTGTATTGAATTTAGCAAAAAATTTATAAGAACAAATGAACAATCTTCAATCTTTATTGAGAGTCCTAGTTTATGATTCTGCAACCTTATAAACTGATGTTTCTCTCAAGATATTTTTGATTGTATGCATATTTATCCAGTAAGCATCAAGGATCTCAAAGTAAATAAATTATAAAGAACACTTTAAACTTTAAGAGTTTTTATGATAAATGGATTTAGATGCCATAATTTACTAAAAAATACACTTTTTCTTTGTTTTCTTCCTGACAAAACTAATTTCCCATTTGACATTATCTATTTTAAGGGCAATTTATAAACCACAGGTTACTAGATGTTTCAAAATAAAAGAATATATGTATTTATTAAAACATTTGGTTTGAAGAAATTCTATAAATATTGAACTATATTAACTTATGTTGGAATTAATGTTTTTGACTCATTTCTTAGAAATTTTGTTTTTGTGCAACATTTTCAATTTTATACTATTTTTGTATAATATTCTATAAACAAACAAACATTGAAGAACAAAAACAAACATAAGACTCAAAACATAAAATAGAATAGAAAGAAATCTCTTTGTGTTTATTCTATACAAACAGAAACACATATTTTTGGATTTTATCTATACAAAATTTCAATACCAAACTTAAAAATTACTAAAACCCAACTTAAAACAAAGCTAACATCAGACTTAAAATTTCTTAACCCGACTTAAACTGAAAACAACACCAGACTTAAAAAAAATTTCCCCATTTTTATCTTTTTTGTATTTTGAAATAGAAAGAGTACAGAATGCAAAAAGATACATACCAAAATATTTTTGAAGAAACACTCAATCAAGATTCAAAAGACCAATGGCTTGAACAAGATAATTGAACCTTGTGACATCAAAAGCCTTCGTGAATAAAGCAGCCAATTGTAGGTCAGTGTGAATCTTAACTAAGTGAATCAAATGTTTTTCAAACAGTCTCTTATGAAATGATGTCTAATCTCAATATGTTTGGTTTTTAAATGTTTAATTGGATTCTTAGTTATGAACATTGCAGTGGTGTTATCTACGTGAATTGAAGTGTTCATAAAGTCAGACCTTAGTCTAACATATGATTTTGTATCCATAAAACCTGGGAAGTGCAAGAACCAGCTGCTATATACTCAGCTTCAGCAGATGATTGTGAAACAAATGTTTGTTTCTTGCACTGCCACGAGACTAGCCTATTTACTAAGAATTGACAACCTCCTATGGTAGATTTCTTATTAAGATTTCATCCTCCGTAATCACTACCTGTGTAAGCATAGAAGTCAAAACTAGAATTCTTAGGACCAAAGTCCTAAAGAAGGTTGTCCTTTAAGGTATCTAAAGATTCTCTTAACAACAATCAAATGGTGTCTTAGGATTTGCTTGAAACCTAGCACACAGACAAACTCCAAACATGATATCTGGCCTGCTTTTAGTAAGGTACATTAAAGACCCTATCATAGACCTAGACACATGTTTATCAACACTTTCACCATCTAAATTAGGATGTAAATTAGCCCTAGTGTCAACATGAGTTGAAGCAGATCTACAATCAGTGAATCCAAATTAACCGACATGTCTTTGACATACTTAGACTGATTAATAAAAATGCCATTATCCAATTTCTTAACCTGAAGTCCTAAAAAGAAATATATTTCTTCCATTGAGCTCATTTGGAATTTAGAATGCATCACAAATTCAAACTTTTCACACAACTTATCATTAGTTGACCCAAAAATGATATCATCTACATAAATTTGCACAAATATAGAATCCTGGCCAACGGTCTTAATGAATAATGTTTGATATATGTTGCCCCTAAGATACCCATGTACAATTAAGTATTTGGACAATGTGTCATACCAAGCTCTAGGAGCTTGATGTAAACCATATAAAGCTTTGCCTAACTTAATCACATTATCAAGGTATTGAGGATCAATAAAACCTAGAGGCTGACTAACATACACAGTCTCTTCAAGAACTCCATAAAAAGGGTGATTTAACATCCATTTGATATACCTTAAAGTTCTTAAAAGAAGCATATGCTAAAAACAATCTTATGGCTTCTATCCTAGCAATTAGAGAAAAAAATTCATCATACTCTATTCCTTTCTCCTGTGTATAACCCTGAACCACAAGCCTAGCCTTATTCCTCAAAACTATGCCTTTGTCATCTTTTTAAATCTTTAATATCTATTTAACTCCCAAAACATTCACATCTAAAGGTCTTTCCACCAAAGTACCTACTTCCTGTACCTTAAACTGTAGCAACTCCTCTTGCATAGCTTCTACCCACCTATTAATATTTAAAACTATGTCTACATCCTTTGGCTCAATTTGAGATAAAAAGCAAGAAAACAAACATAAATTCTCCAAACTAGTACTACTTCTTGTCTTGACTCCATCAAAAAAATTTCCTATAATATTACTTAGAGGATGTGTTTTGTGAACTTTCAAAAATGAGTTAATATCCTCAGTAATATTATCAAAAAGATTTGTATGATGTGGTACAAGATCATCAAAGAATAATGAAGGATTTGCTTCACTGGATTGTTCTTGGCTTTCTTCGTCAAAATTGTTTGTATGTTATGTTCTTGGATCAATGTCTTCACCAGAGTTGTTTTGACTTTCAGTTTGTGAATTGTATTGTGTTTCACCAGAGTTTTCTTGAATTTCAATGTCTGCACCTGAATTATATTGTACTTCACCAGAGTTTTCTTGAGTTTCAATGAGTGCACCCGAGTTAACTTGTTCTTCACCAAAAGTAATAGCTTGAGCCTGCAAAACATTGTCTTGATCTCTAATTGAAACTGGAATGTTATCTCCGTGGAGAATATCTACATTAGTTTGAATTTCTTAAGAATCTTGAAAAACAAATGGTGTATCTTTTGGTGAATGTGCTTGATCATGAACGAAAGATGAAGATACTTCATTTTCACTTGCTTGATCACGAGCTTCTTTTGTTGAACCAATCTCAAACTGATCAATATCTCCAGTATGAGTATCAGAATTCTGAGATTGATGCACCACTTCTGAAACGTGTTCTTGACAAAAACCAATAAAAGAGTTCACAAAGGTTTATAAATCAAACAACCAATCAGCACTAGAATTCTTAACATTTTGGAGTGTGTTCATTGAAAATCACATTCATAGTCTCTTCTATGGATCTAGTTATTTTATTAAAAATCCTATATTCTTTTGAAACACTAGAATAACCAAGAAAATATCCATAATTAGTCTTTGAATCAAACTTTCCTAGGTGATCTTTTGTATTCAGAATAGAACATTGACACCCAAAAGCTTTGAAGAAACCTTTAAATGGTTTTCTCCCTGAAAATAGTTCATATGAAGTCTTACCTAGGCTTTTAACAACATGAATTCTATAATTAACATAATCATAGGCTCATTTATATGAATATATCATCGCGATATTTGTTATGTTTTTAGTTCAAAACGTAATGGATAGGCCCTTTTCGTACTCATGTTTGTGTAACATATGTGTTTAGGTATTTTAACGTAATTAGAGCAAAACGATTAGTTTTAGACTAAAGAACTCAAGGAAGAAATAAAGTAAAGTTGTTGATAGATGCTGAAGGTTGACTGCGCCGCACCAGAGACTAACTGCGACGCAGCTAGAGTAATTTTCTTATTTGAGCTCGCTGAAGAGGGACTGCAACACAATTATGTCTTTTTCATATATTTTGTGTTTCGTTATCAATATGAGTAGCTAATTTTCTTATACGTTTGCTTGGATATGTGATCGTTTGTATGGTTAATTTTAAGTATGAAATTGTTTGATTGATGTATGTTTGGTTAATTGAGGATCCGTTTGGGTTTAAGCTTTAAGAAATTATTAAATTGC
The DNA here is from genome assembly GCA_910822075.1 of Senecio squalidus. NCBI lineage: Eukaryota > Viridiplantae > Streptophyta > Magnoliopsida > Asterales > Asteraceae > Senecio > Senecio squalidus. The sequence continues at coordinate 25,121 of CAJVGC010000486.1, forward strand.
TTATGTTCTTGTTTAAAACCGGGTATTCGAAAGGAACTCGCGATTTGTCTAAAATAAGAATGAATATGTCAACCGGTCTATAGTTGATAGAAATTAACGGTATTCGAAAGGGACCGTTAATAGTAATTGAAATAAGTAAGGTTAAAGACAAGCACTAGTTAATAAAATAAGAGAAATCGGTTTATTGACTAGTAAACTATTTGAAAGGAAGTTTATAAATGAATTCTCACACATTTGCTTGATAGTTTATAACCATATTCGAAAGGAATGGTTGCATAGTTGGGTAATTGGAGAAATCCGGTATTCGAAAGGAGTTTGGTTTTAAATTAGAAGTATATAAGCATTTCATACTTACGAAAGATCATATATTCGTGAACGGTCCAAGCAAGCGTCCTTATCAAATCTTGAATTACAAACGAGTTTTAATCATTTTTATTGTTAGTTTAATTATAAAACCCCCACTTGTTACTTGTTACTTATCAAGCTATAACTCAGTTTAATATAGTCCCTGTGTTCGAAACCGAATTTGCCAATATTATTCTACGATCGATAAGGGTACACTGCCCGGTGTCGTAGTCTTGAGTAAGCGTTTTTGGAAAACTAGATTTCGCACATCAGTATGTGATGAGGTCTCCATGTTCAAGGTAAAACCGCTTGGTGTACAATTAC
>CAJVGC010000487.1:2123-29732 GCA_910822075.1 Senecio squalidus
ATAGGTGAAACTTCCACCACCACGGGAACTGCCCGGTGTGTCTAAAATTCCAGAAAGTAGGGCATTTCGCTAAGTATTGCACGGAAAAAGTGGCAGTTCCAGGTCAGAAGCCGGTGTGCTTCGAGTGCGGGAGTGACCAGCACTTCCGGAACGCTTGTCCAAGACTCCGAAACGCCCAACCAAACCAAGGCGGGCGAGGTCGAGGACGCACATTCGCACTCACAGCTGAGGAAGCTCGACAGGATCCGAATGCGGTGAACGGTACGTTTCCTGTTAATAACCATTATGCATCAGTTTTGTTCGATTCTGGAGCCGAAAGGAGCTTTGTATCCTTAGAATTTAGACCCCTCATTAACTTAGGATCTAAGGTTCTTAAGGATAGCTTCACCATAGAGTACGCTAACGGTCAGGAGTTCGAAGCTAAGGATATAATCGTAGGATGTTCCATATGCCTGTCCGATAAAATTTTCCCTATTGATTTAATTCCAATCGAGCTGAAAAGCTTTGATGTTATCGTCGGAATGGACTGGCTCTCTCGTTTCCGAGCCGAGATTGTCTGTTTCGACAAGCTTATCCGCATCCCTCTCTCTGACACCGAGACTCTAGTTGTTCAAGGAGACAAACCCGGACGATCACTCCGTATCGTGTCGTCCATGAAAATGCGCAAGTACCTCGAGAAGGAGTGTGACACGTTTCTTGCTCACGTTGTCGAACGTAAACCCAAGGAGATCCGTATTCAAGATATTCCAGTAGTCAAGGATCACCCTGAAGTCTTTCCCGAAGATTTACCCGGGCTACCTCCGCATCGACAAGTGGAATTCCGGATAGACCTCGTTCCTGGTGCAGCACCGGTCGCTAGGACACCGTATCGTCTAGCCCCACCGGAAATGCAAGAGCTGTCTAAACAGCTTCAGGAACTCTTGGGTCATGGTCTTATTCTTCCAAGCTCGTCCCCCTGGGGAGCCCCAATACTCTTCGTTAAAAAGAAAGACGGATCCTTTCGTATGTGCATCGACTACCGCGAACTGAACAAGCTGACCGTCAAGAACCGATACCCACTCCCGAGGATCGATGACCTTTTCGACCAGTTGCAGGGTGCAACTTATTTCTCAAAAATCGACCTCCGTTCGGGTTACCATCAGGTTCGTGTCAGTGAGACCGACATTCCAAAAACCGCTTTTCGTACTCGTTACGGTCATTACGAATTCCTTGTCATGCCATTCGGTTTAACCAACGCACCAGCGGTGTTCATGGACTTGATGAACAGGGTGTGTAGACCTTATTTGGACAAATTCGTGATCGTGTTCATTGACGACATTCTTATCTACTAGAGAAACAAGGAGGACCACGCGAAACACCTGAAACTCCTCCTAGAACTCCTCAGAGATCAGAGACTGTACGCCAAATTCTCTAAGTGTGAATTTTGGCTCCGGGAAGTACATTTCCTTGGTCATGTAGTCAACCAAGAAAGGATCCATGTAGATCCGGCTAAGATAGAAGCGATCGAGAAATGGCAAGCCCCGACAACTCCTACGGAAATTCGCCAATTCCTAGGGTTGGCCGGCTATTATCGAAGGTTCATCGAGAATTTCTCGAAGATCGCTAAGCCACTTACCGAGCTCACTCAGAAGGATAAGGATTTTATTTGGGGTACGAAGCAAGAGGAATCCTTCCAGAAACTCAAGCACCAGCTTTGCCACGCACCGATTTTGTCTCTACCAGAGGGTACGGATAACTTCGTAGTATTCTGCGATGCATCCCATCAAGGACTTGGGTGTGTCCTTATGCAGAAAGATAAAGTCATCGCCTACGCTTCGAGGCAACTCAAGGTACACGAACAGAACTACACTACTCACGACCTAGAACTGGGAGCAGTCGTATTTGCATTAAAAATCTGGAGACACTATTTGTATGGTACTAAGTGCACGGTTTTCACGGATCATAAGAGTCTTCAACACATTCTAGACCAGAAGATGCTCAACATGAGGCAGAGGAGATGGATCGAACTGCTGAGTGACTACGATTGCGAGATCAAGTACCACCCGGGTAAGGCAAACGTAGTAGCAGACGCCCTGAGTCGGAAGGAAAGGGTGAAGCCATCTCGGGTTAGAGCGCTAGGTATCTAGATTCAGACAAACCTTCAAACGCTAATCGCCGAGGTTCAGCGAGAAGAGTTGAAGCCCGAGAACTTAAAGGGAGAAACGTTGCACAATCATGAGACGGAGTTCGAACACAAATCCGACGGGATCCATTACTTCAAGGGCAGATCCTGGATACCGAAATCTGAAGATCTTCGCAAGTTAATTCTGGATGAAGGCCACCGTTCCCGATACTCCATCCACCCCGGATCCGACAAGTTGTACAAGGACCTTAGGGAGTACTATTGGTGGCCGGGCATGAAGAAGGATATCGCCTTGTACGTGGCCAAGTGCCTTACTTGCTCCAAGGTCAAGGCGGAATACCAGAAGCCCTCAGGACTGCTGCAGCAACCGGAGATTCCTATGTGGAAGTGGGAACAAATCTCCATGGATTTCATTACCAAGTTACCCCGGACGGCAAAGGGTAACGACACAATTTGGGTAATTGTGGACCGATTGACGAAGTCTGCTCATTTCTTGCCGGTACGAGAAACTCACTCGATGGAGAAATTCGCGCAAATCTACATCAACGAGATCATCTCTCGCCACGGGACACCTCTCTCCATCATCTCTGACAGGGATAGTCGGTTCACGTCCCGCTTTTGGAAAGCGCTTCAAAAATCTCTCGGGACGCGACTAGATCTTAGCACAACTTACCACCCTCAGACCGACGGCCAAAGCGAGAGGACGATCCAAACACTCGAAGATATGCTAAGAGCATGCGTAGTTGACTTTGGAGGGAGTTGGGATACTCACCTTCCATTGGTCGAGTTTTCATGCAACAACAGCTACCACGCTAGCATTAAGTGTGCCCCGTTCGAGGCCTTATATGGACGTAAGTGCCGGTCGCCGCTTTGTTGGCTAGAAGCCGGTGATCGACAACTCACAAGGCTCGACATTGTTCAGGAAACCATCGACAAGATCACCACCATCACAGAACGACTGAAGACGTCCCGTACTCGGCAGAAGAGCTACGCCGATAACCGAAGAAAACCCCTCGAGTTCCAGGTTGGCGATCGGGTGCTTCTTAAAGTATCGCCATGGAAAGGGGTAGTTCGCTTCGGGAAACGCGGCAAGCTAAGCCCAAGGTACACCGGACCATTTGAAGGTATCGAGCGTATTGGTCCAGTAGCGTATCGACTCCAACTTCCGCAAGTTCTTTCTAATGTTCATAACGTGTTCCATGTCTCGCACTTGAAAAAGTGCTTATCTGATGAGACCATCGTCATTCCGCTCGACGAGGTCAAGATCGACAACAAGCTCAATTTCATCGAGGAACCGCTTGAAGTTGTAGACCGAGAGGTCAAGCAACTCAGACAAAGTCGTGTTCCTATTGTCAAGGTTCGTTGGAACTCCCGACGTGGTCACGAATTCACATGGGAACGTGAAGACCAGATACGTCAAAAGTATCCGCATTTGTTCAAAGATACTTCTACCTGATGGGACGAGTCAAATTTCGGGACGAAATTTGTTTCAACCCGGGGATGATGTGACAACCGTCTAAAATTCAGGTGATTCTCAGTTACTACATCGGTTCGAATCTCTAGTTACTCTTTGATCGTGTTCATATTGTTCGAGTTCATAATTGTTGTGTCTTTAATTGTCGGAATCAATCTATAAATCCTAACACCAAATAAACAATACAAGAACTTGACTAAGTTCATAACGGAAACTAATAAGATTTTGGTCCTTAACTAACTATAACGGAAAACTTAAGACGTCACCGAGCTGGGAAAGCCTTCCAGCCGACGGCTAAAGGCTGTCAGCCAGCGGCTGAAGCCCAGCCGGCGGCTGGGTATGGTCAGCCGGCGGCTGAAAGCCGCTGACTGTGCCTTGGTGACTCATTTTTGCATGTAATCTGATTGGACCAACCTTTTAATTACGGGATTGGACCAAGAAATCTGTCAATTGGGTTCCCTAGGGTAGTAATGACCACCCTCTTACTCCCTTTATTCATTTTCACTTCATTTTCAAATTACACACACACATTTCTCTCACTTTCTCTCTAATCTTTAAACACCCCCAAGCAAGAACAGAAACTCTACACCATTAAAACAGCAAATAAACACCATCAAACTCACATAAATCGTTCTAGAGTAAAAGGGTATCAAAGAGGAAGCTTTAAATCGGGTTTTGGAGTAGGTTTTCACATCTTTTTGGAGCTAGAAACTCATCCAACCGTCATTTTGCTTTTTCCTTCGGTAAAACCCTTCCATTTTACTCTTTTTACTTAAATATTCGGTTGCATGTAAGATCCATAAACTGAAAATGTGTTTTTATAAAGATTTAAAACGTTTTCTTGCTTAAAAACGGGTTTTTACAATAGATCTACATTTTTAAAACACAAATCTAAAAGAAACAGTGACTTTACTCTAAAAACATATATATTTGATAAATAACAGTTTGCATGTTCGAATCTAACCTTTAAAGAAGCTAAAAATCAAAAAATAACGAAATCTAGAAATTGGCCAAAGGCCTCTGGCCGGCGGCTAAAGGCTCTCAGCCGACGGCTAAAGTCCAGCCGGCGGCTGAGTGTCTCCAGCCGCCGCCTGAATACTGCTGTTCGTAATAATTGTCGTTTTAAAGGCTTTAAACGTAAAAATAAGCTAAAATAAGTTACCACAGATTATATATTATGAAAAGCTTACTGTTTTCGATGAAAGAACTGTTTGGGAAAGATTGAGAAATTCAAACATGTGTATTATTGTTTATAATCGTTAAATTGCATGTTTTAAAGCGGGAAAGTGTTTTGAAATTGGACTAAATTTTTATAGCGCGGAAGCGCTGCCCAAATTTCACCGTAAAATATGTTCAACCTCAGTGACTTAAGGTTTCTATAACTTATACATATTAACTTCGAACTTTGACACTTTTTGGACTTAATTGGACTTATCTGACTCTAAAACGTACACGAACACACTTATTCACATAATTTTTCCGTAACACTCTTCCGGGACAGAATCTAAAGTATAAGAAATTGGGATTTAAAATGTTAAATTGAAACTTAACATAACTTAAATTATACTAATAAAACTTATATAACTTTCCGGTGTTTTAGGTTATCTTTGATTCCCGACGTATTCCGTTCCGTCCGCGCTTGTTCTTACTTTTCTTCGCAAACCGTGAGTTACAACCCCACTTTGTTTTACTTTTATGCTTTTAAACATTATTTGGGGGAAACATAAGATTTATGAATTGTAACTTCAAAACTATTTGCGATTTATTGAAACTATTGGAAACTTTGTAGGTCCGATTTAACACAGGAACGTATTAACAAGAACGCGCAACGGATTGATTAGACGGAAGAGATAAACACGAATAATCAAAGATAAACCAAATGTTATTAATAAACGTTAATGATTACAATGGTTTAAACTGAGAAATCGTGGTAAGGCTAAGGAGAAGATTGAACATAATCTTCTCCCTAATCCGGTGATCGGCCGGATCGGGGCGCCTCAAAAGCCCTAAAAACCGCTGCCAAAAACGCAGCCTCTCTCTAACTCTCTTAAAACTCTTCCCAACTCTTAACCTAAAAGATGCAGAAAATTCACTATATATAGGACTGTTTCTCATCCGTACGGATGAGGCTCTCGTCCGTACGAATGAGACTCTCATCCGTACGGATGATCGTTAAGCAAATCAGACCAAATATAAGTGTTCATCCGCACGGATGAGACTCTCATCCGTGCTTATGAACCCACATCCGCATGAATCAATGCAGAAGGTGAATTTCGCACTTTTACAACTAACTAGGTGTACAACATTACAAGTAAACATTAATAATGCGTTTGCAGAGCTATGGACATCCAAAAAGTGCATCAACAAACTCCCCCTTGGACATAGCTTGCAAATTCTTGTAGACACCTCTTGCAATCTTCAGTCAGTCTCTGCCGTGGTATCAGTATTTCTTGAATCTTCAAGCTTCATCAAAGTCTTCCCGAATAAACATGACAAATCAAACTTCGAACGCCAACGATTTCCGCTCGTTGTTGTCGAAATGCTAACTGGACATTCTGTAGTTTCTCTGACTTCACTTGAATAAACATGCAGCACATAATACCATAAGCAGTAAGACTCCCCCTGAGACTGAACTCTACAGACTTCGATACGATCATTTCAATAATGTGACAATCTTCACATACAGCAATCTGCTATGAACTACCAACTGTAAATTTCCCGCTCCAGATAAGCTCATCCCAATATGTAGACATTGTAGCTCAAATCGTCTTCATCATGACTTAAAATGTATTAGGCAAAAATTAGAGGACTCCATTCACAACTAATAATCCGTAACAAATTGGCACACATTCAGATTCATCAAAGATCATGCACCATAACCTGTGATTGCGAAACAATAACCAGATTCCCTCCACAATGGAATCACAATAAACACGGAATAAATAAATAAACGTTAATGGCCCATAAATAACCGGATGTTTCCGATTACCCCACAAAAATCTTCATAATACTGTTTTTCTCCACAACTTCACTTTAAAACTGACTCGATAAAATATGGAGGTTACATACCGGATCTAGACATGATACAACTGAAAGTGAAGGTTCTGATCCTCATCCGTACGGATGAAATACCCGTTCGTGCGGATGAGGACTTATCCGTACGTATAGACATTTAATCTCAACTGATTCTTTCATGCGTACGGATGAAAAGTTCATCCGTGCGGATCAGCTTCTGGTTCGTACGGATGGATCTATCCGTTAGTCTTGAAATGGAACACCTCATTCGTACGTATGACTTAACTCATTTGCACGGATGAATTCACATCCGTACGAATGAACTTACATCCGCACGGATGAAGTTCGTCGATAGCTGGTAAAACAGTCCGCCGACAGAAAACCCAAAATCCCTTTTTACAAACCCGTAAAATGCCCAGAGACTCCAGATAACTCGATTTACAAACCCTTTCAACCATACCATCAATCCAACCTAAAAACATAACAAAATCGATCCGAAAAAATGGAGAAAAATCTAAACTTTTTTAACGTCTTCAATCCCGTTTGATCCACATCAAGAGCACGGTGTTAACCGGCTCTGATACCAATTTGTAGGTCCGATTTAACACAGGAACGTATTAACAAAAACGCGCAACGGATTGATTAGACGGAAGAGATAAACACGAATAATCAAAGATAAACCAAATGTTATTAATAAACGTTAATGATTACAATGGTTTAAACTGAGAAATCGTGGTAAGGCTAAGGAGAAGATTGAACATAATCTTCTCCCTAATCCGGTGATCGGCCGGATCGGGGCGCCTCAAAAGCCCTAAAAACCGCTGCCAAAAACGCAGCCTCTCTCTAACTCTCTTAAAACTCTTCCCAACTCTTAACCTAAAAGATGCAGAAAATTCACTATATATAGGACTGTTTCTCATCCGTACGGATGAGGCTCTCGTCCGTACGAATGAGACTCTCATCCGTACGGATGATCGTTAAGCAAATCAGACCAAATATAAGTGTTCATCCGCACGGATGAGACTCTCATCCGTGCGTATGAACCCACATCCGCATGAATCAATGCAGAAGGTGAATTTCGCACTTTTACAACCAACTAGGTGTACAACATTACAAGTAAACATTAATAATGCGTTTGTAGAGCTATGGACATCCAAAAAGTGCATCAACAAACTTGGTACTTTCGAAACTTTATTGAAACATTTGGAAACTTGTGTGAAACTTGGAACTTATTGAAACCTTGGAAACTTGAAACCTCTTTGAAACTTATGGAACTCGTAAACTTTGGAAACCTGTACTAAACTTGAAACTCTTTGGAAACTTTGAAACTTTGGGAAACTTGGAAACTTGTGAAACTAACATGGGTATATGTGTTGTTACTCCTTAATTGGTTAACTAAATTAGGATACTTGTTAGAGCAACCAATCCTTGATGAGAATATAAACCCGTAAGTGCCTACTATTTTAGAAACAGAACTCAGTTGCCCCGTTTTGGACTCGGAAACTTTACACACTATTAGCAATAGCCGTTAGTATTATGAGTATCGATACTTAGGAGAGGTCACTCCTTACTCAGGGTTAGCGACCCAAGTACATATTACTAAGATTCAGGTGGAAACTCAATTAAACATTTTGGGGCTACATCCTGACCAGACAATCGGTTTAGTGTAAACTAACAACCTATATTATACCAAGTGATTGATACGAGTTACTAATTTAGTTAAGCACATACTACCTACGCATATACCTTTTTAGCGCCTGGATTCCGCTTCAACTTTAATTATACGAGTTTTATTTGTTTTACTTACGTGTTTACAAAACTTCTTACTATTATTATATATGTTCTAGCGTCGCTCCGTTCCATTTTACTTATGACGTCATCATATATATATATATATATATATATATATATATATTTCTTTTTTTGAAACTTTTATCGAAACTCTAAACTGTAACTCACTCACTACTTTATGTAGTTGACACTTTATCTTATGTTTCAGGAAATTAGTGTAAGTGTCGGGATGCATGGCAAGGAAGGGTCACTATGGTTACGTGAGGCGCACTTTGGGAAAGACCTTATATTTTGGGAATTTTATTTTGGAACTCGTATTTGTACTTTAATTTAAATTGTGAACTGCTTGGTTGTTTTAACCCTCCAACTATTTCTATTTTAAATGAAATGACTTGAATCGTTTAATTTGCTTATAACCGTGTAATGATATTCCAGCTCTCACATTCCGTATTTCCGCTATAGCGGGGTGTGACATTGCCAAATTAGAAACCACAAATTCAAGGTAAAAGAAATAATCAATTTAAAAGACGGAGGAGGACGTCATTTTCGCACTGATAATGATATTGCTAAAGATGAGGTCATTTTTCGAACGGTGACGTATGTTTTCGCATAAATTGACTTATTTTTCTTTAGTTGAAGGTAACATGGCAAAATTGTATCCTACAAATTTATGGTAAAATATACATTTAATTTCAAAAAGGAAAGATGACGCCATTTTTGTTCGGATAATAATAATGCGAAAGAAGACATCATATTTCGCATAATCTGATCTTTTTTTATGTTGAAGGTAACTTTGGCATAATATGAACTTTCAAATATTAGGGAATATGATATAATCTATGTTAAAGAGGAAGGATGACGTTATTGTGGTTCTTTTAACGATAATACGAATGATGACATCATTTTTCGTATAATTGGACTTTGTTTTCTTTAGTTGAAGGTAACTTTAAAATATTGGAAACTACAATTTTAGGGTAAACGAATTAATCAATTTTAAAGAGGAAGGATGAGGTCATTTTTCGCATAATTTGATTTACTTTTTAGTTGAAGGTGATTTTGCATAATACGGATCTAAAAATATTTGATAATATGAAATAATCAATTTGACTTTTTTTAATTAAGTTGAAGGTAACTTTTCAAAATTGGAAACTACAAATTATGGGTAAAAAAATAATCAATTTCAAATAAGAAAGATGACGTCATTTTCGTTCGGATAATGATAATGCAAAGAATGACGTCATTTTTCGAATAATTTGATTTATTTTTTAGTTGAAGGTGACTTAGAGTGATACGAACATGCAAATAAAATATGAAATAATTAGTTTTAAAGAGAAAAGATGATTTCTTTTTTGTTCTAATAACGATTTATGCGAACGATGACGTAACTTTTCGCATAATTTGACTTATTTTTTTTAGTTGAAGGTAACGTTGCAAAATTGTTTCCTACAAATATAGGGTAAAAGAAACATTTAATTTCAAGGAGGAAAGATGACGTAATTTTCGTTCGGATAATTTTAATGCGAATTATATGATGTCATATTTCGCATAATTTGAGTTTTTTATGTTGAATGTAACTTTCGCATAATATGAACCTTAAAAATTTAGTGAATATGAAATAATCAATTTTAAATAGGAAGGATGACGTCATTTTTGTTCTTATAACGATAATGCGAACGATGACGTCATTTTTCGGATAATTTGATTTTTTATTCTTCTTTAGTTGAAGGTAACTTTGCAAAATTAGAAACCACAAATTGAGGGTAAAATAAATAATCAATTTCAAAAACGAAGGATGATGTCATTTTCGCCCGGATATTGATACAGCTAAGGATGAGGTCATTTTTCAAACGGTGACGTATCTTTTCGTTTAAATTGACTTATTTTTCTTTAGTTGAAGGTAACATGGCAAAATTGTATCCTACAAATTTATGGTAAAAGAAAACTTTATTTTCAAAGAGGAAAGATGAAGCCATTTTCGTTCGGATAATGATAATGCGATCGATGACGTCATTTTTCGTATAATTTGAGTTTTTTTATGTTGAATATAACTTTTGCATAATATGAACTTTCAAATTAAAGGGAATATGAAATAATCAATTTTAAAGAGGAAGGATGACGTCATTTTTGTTCTTATAACGATAATGCGAACGATGACGTCATTTTTCGCATAATTTGATTTTTTTTTCCTTCTTTAGTTGAAGGTAACTTTGCAAAATTAGAAACCACAAATTGAGGGTAAAAGAAATAATCAATTTCAAAGACGAAGGATGACGTCATTTTCGGCCGGATAATGATAATGCTAAGGATGAGGTCATTTTTCGAACGGTGATGTATGTTTTAGCATAAATTTACTTATTTTTCTTTAGTTGAAGGTAACTAGGCAAAATTGTATCATACAAATTTATGGTAAAAGAAACATTTAATCTCAAAGAGGAAAGATGACATCATTTTCGTTTGGATAATGATAATGCGAAAGATGATGTCATATTTCGCATAATTTGATATTTTTTATGTTGAATGTAACTTTGCCATAATATGAACTTTCAAATAGTCGGGAATATGAAATAATTAATTTTAAAGAGGAAGGATGACGTCATTTTGGTTCTTTTAACGAAAATACGAACGATGACATCATTTTTCGTATAATTGGAATTTGTTTTCTTTAGTTGAAGGTAACTTTAAAAAATTGGAAAACTACAATTTTAGGGTAAAAGAAATTATCAATTTCAAAGAGGAAGGATGACGTAATTTTTCGCATAATTTGATTTACTTTTTAGTTGAAGGTGATTTTGCATAATACGGACCTACAAATATTTGATGATATGAAATAATCAGTTTTAAAGAGAAAGGATGACGTCTTATTCGTTCGGATAATGATACTGCGAAAGATGACGTCTTTTTCGCTCAATTTGACTTTTTTTTGACAAGTTGAAGGTAAATTTTCAAAATTGGAAACTACAAATCATGGGTAAAAAAAATAATCAATAACGATAATGCGAACGATGACGTCATTTTTGTTCGGATAATGATAATGTTAAGAATGACGTCACTTTTCGTATAATTTGACTTATTTTGTAGTTAAAAGAGACTTAGTGTAATACGAAACAACAAATAAAATATGAAATAATAAGTTTTAAAGAGGAAAGATGATTTCCTTTTTGTTATAATAACGATTTATGCGAACGATGACGTCACTTTTCGTATATGAAATAATCAATTTTAAAGAGGAAGGATGACGTCATTTTGGTTTTTTTTAACGAAAATTCGAATGATGACGTCATTTTTCGTATAGTTGGACTTTGTTTTCTTTCGTTGAAGGTAACTCTAGAAAATTGGAAACTACAATTTTAGGGTAAAAGAAATAATCAATTTCAAAGAGGAAAGATGACGTCATTTTTTGCATAATTTAATTTACTTTTTAGTTGAAGGTAATTTTGCATAATACGGACCTACAAATATTTGATAATATGAAATAATCAGTTTTAAAGAGAAAGGATGGCGTCTTATTCGTTCGGATAATGATAATGCGAAAGATGACGTCATTTTCGCTCAATTTCACTTTTTTTTGTTAAGTTGCAGGTAACTTTTCAAAATTGGAAACTACAAATCATGGGTAAAAAAAATTATCAATTTCAAATAAGAATTATGACATCATTTTTGTTCGGATAATAATAATGCTAAGAATGACGTCATTTTTCAAATAATTTGATTTATTTTTTAGTTGAAAGAGACTTAGTGTAATATGAAGCAACAAATAAAATATGAAATAATCAGTTTAAAAGAGGAAAGATGATTTCCTTTTTGTTCTAATAACGATTTATGCGAACGATGACGTCACTTTTCGTATAATTTGACTTAATTTCAAGGAGGACAAGTGATGTCATTTTCGTTCGGATAATGATAATGTGAAAGATAAAGTAATATTTCGCATAATTTGAGTTTTTTTATGTTGAATGTAACTTTCGCATAATATGAACCTTCAAATTTTAGGGAATATGAAATAATCAACTTTAAAGAGGAAGGATGACGTCATTTTTGTTCTTATAATGATAATGCGAACGATGACGTCATTTTTCGCATAATTGAACTTTTTTTTTTCTTCTTTAGGTAAAGGTAACTTTGCCAAATTAGACACCACAAATTCAGGGTATAAGAAATAATCAATTTCAAAGACGAAGGATGACGTCATTTTTGCCCAGATAATGATAATGTTAAGGATGAGGTCATTTATCGAACGGTGACGTATGTTTTCGCATAAATTGACTTATTTTTCTTTAGTTGAAGGTAACTAAGCAAAATTGTATCCTACAAATTTATGGTAAAAGAAACATTTAATCTCAAAGAGGAAAGATGACGTCATTTTCGTTCGGATAATGATAATGCGAAAGATTACATCATATTACGCATAATTTGATTTTTTTTATGTTGAAGGTAACTTTGGCATAATATGAACCTTCAAATATACGGGAATATGAAATAATTAATTTTAAAGAGGAAGGATGACGTCATTTTGGTTTTTTTAACGAAAATACGAATGATGCCGTCATTTTCGTATAATTGCACTTTGTTTTCTTTATTTGAAGGTAACTTTAAAAAATTGGAAACTACAATTTTACTGTAAAGAAATAATCAATTTCAAAGAGGAAAGATGAAGTCATTTTTTGCATAATTTGATTTACTTTTTAGTTGAAGGTGATTTTGCATAATACGGACCTACAAATATTTGATAATATGAAATAATCAGTTTTAAAGAGAAAGGATGACGACTTATTCGTTCGGATAATGATAAGGCGAAAGATGACGTCATTCTCGCTCAATTTGACTTTTTTTTGTTAAGTTGAAGGTAAATTTTCAAAATTGGAAACTACAAATCATGGGTAAAAAAAATTATCAATTTCAAATAAGAAGGATGACGTCATTTTTGTTCGGATAATGATAATGCTAAGAATGACGTCATTTTTCGAATAATTTGATTTATTTTCTAGTTGAAAGAGACTTAGTGTAATATGAACCAAGAAATAAAATATGAAATAATCAGTTTTAAAGAGGAAAGATGATTTTCTTTTTGTTCTAATAACGATTTTTGCGAACGATGACGTCACTCTTCGTATAATTTGACTTATTTTCTTTAGTTGAAGGTAACGTTGCATAATTGTATCCTACAAATATAGGGTAAAAGAAACATTTAATTTCAAGGAGGAAAGATGATGTCATTTTCGTTCAGATAATGATAATGCGAAAGATGACGTCATATTTCGCGTAATTTGAGTTTTTTTATGTTGAATGTAACTTTCGCATAATATGAACCTTCAAATTTTAGGGAATATGAAATAATCAACTTTAAAGAGGAAGGATGACGTCATTTTTGTTATTATAACGATAATGCGAACGATGACGTCATTTTTCGCATAATTTAACTTTTTTTTTTTCTTCTATAGGTGAAGGTAACTTTGCCAAATTAGACACCACAAATTCAGGGTATAAGAAATAATCAATTTCAAAGACGGAGGATGACGTCATTTTCGCCCGGATAATGATAATGCTAAGGATGAGGTCATTTATCGAACGGTGACGTATGTTTTCGCATAAATTGACTTATTTTTCTTTAGTTGAAGGTAACTAGGCAAAATTGTATCCTACAAATTTATGGTAAAAGAAACATTTAATCTCAAAGAGGAAAGATGACGTCATTTTCGTTCGGATAATGATAATGCGAAAGATTACATCATATTTCGCATAATTTGATTTTTTTTATGTTGAAGGTAACTTTGGCATAATATGAACCTTCAAATATACGGGAATACGAAATAATTAATTTTAAAGAGGAAGGATGACGTCATTTTGGTTTTTTTTAACGAAAATACGAATGATGACGTCATTTTTCGTATAGTTGGACTTTGTTTTCTTTAGTTGAAGGTAACTCTAGAAAATTGGAAACTACAATTTTAGGGTAAAAGAAATAATCAATTTCAAAGAGGAAAGATGACGTCATTTTTTGCATAATTTGATTTACTTTTTAGTTGAAGATGATTTTGCATAATACGGACCTACAAATATTTGATAATATGAAATAATCAGTTTTAAAGAGAAAGGATGACGTCTTATTCTTTCGGATAATGATAATGCGAAAGATGACGTCATTTTCGCTCAATTTGACTTTGTTTTGTTAAGTTGAAGGTAAATTTTCAAAATTGGAAACTACAAATCATGGGTAAAAAAAATAATCAATTTCAAATAAGAAGGATGACGTCATTTTTGTTCGGATAATGATAATGCTATGTTAGAGCAAGGATTGACAGGCTGAGTAACTTGGGTGTTTGGGATTCAACCCCTTGACCTCCTGCTTAGTAGTGCGAACCTATCAAGCTCTTGGCGAGCCTAAGGTGGTCAAGTGGCTGGTTGGAGAAAGATGATCGGAATATGTTTACTGCGGGAAGTGTATAGGTATTCCGGTCAAGAGATACTGTGTGCAAGTATGAGAGTAGAGAAGATGGCCTCCAAAACCTGAAGTGTGGAGTATTTATACCCAACACTACCAGGTATCAACAACGTATGACCATGATGACCATTTATGACTCATCAATAGGATTCCAACGGGTATTAAAGATACAGATAACGTCCATAACATTATATAACCTTATTAATGCTTTGACGGTTACACTCAAGGATTAGGCTTGAGTGTCTGACTGGTAGGATGTCAGGAGTATGATACTATGAGATGAATCCCAAGGCATTAGTGTTGGTTTGGAGGAATACGGTACTTAGTAGATACAAGGTATAAGTATTGGCTCTGGAGTGTCGGGCCAAAAGCATGAGTGACAGCCTAGGCGTAAGTGCTACCAAGGTGCCGGACATCGGACCACGAGTGCCGGACGCCGGGATACGAGTGCCGGACACCGGGCCACGGGTGCCGGACGTCGGGCCACGGGCGCCGGACGCTGGGGCCAAGCTACCGGACACGGGGCCAAATTCCCGGACACGGAGTCGGATTCCCGGTCGTGGGGCTAAGTGCCGGGTGTCGGGGCCTAAATGCCGGACACGGGGCCAAGGCTAGGGTGCCGGGGCCAAGGCTCGGGTGCCGGGGCTAAACTCCCGGACACGGGGCCGGATTCCCGGACACGGGGCCAAGGCTCGGGTGCCGGGGCAAAATTCCTGGACACGGGGCCGGATTCCCGGACACGGGGCCATTTTACCCGGAGACGGGGCCTGGTGCCGTGGCCATTTTACCCGGACACGGGGCCTGGTGCCGGGGCCATTTTACCCGGACACAGGGCCGGGTGCCGGGGCCATTTTATCCGGACACGGGGCCGGGTGCCGGGGCCATTTTACCTGGTCGCGGGGCTTCTGGGTGTCGGGCTCACGTTCCGGGTTCTGGTCCTTTTGTCAGATTGAGATTCAGTGAGCCGAACCCAAATGTTAGGTTTGATAGGCTATAAGTATAAGCCATCACCTACTAACACTATCATGCCCCCCAGTTAGGTTTTAAAAATTAGATTTTGAAGCCTAACTCTTCTGCTTTAGGCGATCGGTAAGTTTTTTTTTTTTTTTTTTTTTTTTTTGCGACGTCCGGTTCCTGTCCGGTGGCTAGGCAAGTAGCCGGCATACAGCCGGCCTTTTTTGCCGGCGACGTGGTATCGTTAGCCGGCATATAGCCGGCCTTTTGTGCCGGCGACTTGGATTTCACAGCCGGCATACAGCCGGCCTTTTGTGCCGGCGAAAAATATATTTTTTTTTTTTGTAACTGAGGCCCTCTCTTTTTGTTTTTGGGAACAGGTGAGTTTACTCGTTCCAATCAGAAGCTTCGTCTTTTGTGGGTAAGTTATTGTTGTTTTCTCCATCCTTGCAGCTTCAGTCTTATATTTATCTTATCAGTATTCTTGAATTGTAGCAGTTTGTTATAATAGTTTCAAAAGCTGAAATGGTTTCCCGAAAAGAGAAAGAGAATGATAAACCCCTTTTAGAGAAAGAGGTTAGGAGATGCAGTAGTGGCATCAATGATGTTAAGCTAGCGGATTTAATAACTAGGTTTCCATGCCTTAGTTCCTTCAATCCTGTAGCACCTACCATAGACCAACGTGCCACTGAGCCTCCTTCAGGAAAAATTACTTTATACACCAGCCTTCTTACCCATTCAAACCTTAGACTTCCATGTAGCTCCTTTTATATAAAAGTGCTAACTCATTAAAAAATTGGATTTGCCCAAATGCATCCTGTAGGTGCTGCTAAGGTTATAATGTTTGAGATGTTGTTGGCTGGGATGAAAATTGCTTGTTCTGTAGATTTGTTTAGGCATTTTTATAAACTGTGTAAATCTAGAGACTGGTTTAGCCTAGAACAGAGAGAGAGAAGCAAAGAATGGAAGCTAGTTGAGGATCCTCCTGATAGCCTTAAGAACTGGCGGTTTGACTTTATTTTTGTGGATAGATCGTTTATTAAGCTTTGGTCAAGTGCCCTTT
Source organism: Senecio squalidus (assembly GCA_910822075.1). NCBI lineage: Eukaryota > Viridiplantae > Streptophyta > Magnoliopsida > Asterales > Asteraceae > Senecio > Senecio squalidus. Next base: position 18,982 of record CAJVGC010000487.1, read on the forward strand.
TTAGGTGGCCATCTAAGATACCCAACGGAGTAAATGAACTCCCCGAGCTTTCCGTTCCTAAGGCAGAGGCATATGCACGCCTCCGCCGTATGTCTGTGAAGTATAGGATATGCCCCGAAGGGGTGTTGGCGATGGCTAGAATTATTAAGGATGTTGAAGAGGAGACGGTTCCCGTCATTGTGTCGAAGACATCAAAGAAACGTGGGTCTCTTTAAAATCCTTTTTTGACTTTATTATTTCGTGAAGTTGATTGTCATTTATATCTTTTCTTTGTTGCAGTTATGGGGTTGCTAGATTTCTTAGTGGGGGATGAAGAATGTGAAGTAGAGGATCATCCGCCTGCCGTAGCTTGCCAGATGTACAAAGCAGCTGGTGTTGATTTCCCTGGTCGTTCTCCTATAAGAAGAGAGGGGCAGGGCCAGGAGGTTAGGCTTCCGCTTCCAGAGAATACTGAGGATGAAGATCTCGTAGGATCCCCTGCTGGTATTATTTCAAACCTTTTGGTCTATTCATTTAAATAATAGCTATATATAACTGATGTTTTTCGTTTATGTAGGTGATGATTTTAATCCAAATGGTTACATGCTTGAAGAGCAGGATTCTTCTCGTCAGAGACAAGGTACCTATGAGTTATGATTATTTTTCTTTGTTTGTAGTAACTAACTTGTCTTTCTTTTATGCAGTTGAGTTGGAGGATATTGGATCTGACGATGGTCATGAGCCATGCTTTGATGGTGCATCTGTGTTAGGAAAGAGGCCATCAATAGATGTTGAGGATTATGACCTTCCTACACCCAAATCTCAAAAGTGTTGTTCCCTGCTTCTCCACTTCTTGGAAAAACTCTTGTAAGGCGTTATGGGGGCCTTCAGATGGCGCCCCATGGATCTACTAGTATGGGTTTTGTTGGCACGCCATCTGTTCAACGTTTTGTGCCTGCGTGGTCATTTTGTGTGGGTGACAATGGGCAAACTGTTGGATCTGTTAGGGATTTCATGGACAATGTTGTCCCACCTCAACTTGTTATGTAGTCAAAGTTGCAAGGAACTTCTGAATTGTTGGATGATGCTGATATGAGCCTTTTTCATGGCTTTATGGGACATATACTTGCTAGGCAGCGTATATGTGAAGATCATGAAAAATTGAAAGTTGATTACTCGGATCTGAAGAAAGAGGTGGAAAGTTTGGCTGTGGTTAGGAAAGATCTTGAGGACGAACGCGAGATTGTTTCCGGCCGGGACAAGGAGATTAGTGATCTTTCTGCCAAGATTTCCAACTTAGAGGAAGAGAGGGATGGATTGGTAGGGAGGGCGCAGGAGTATGAAAACATCCTGGCTGCAAAGGATAAGGAGTTGGCGACAGTGACCAAGGCTTTAGAAGTTGAGAGACAGGTAGTTGAGTCTCAGCGCCAGCAACTTGATGCTGCCTTTCAGGGTAGAAAAGACCTTCTTGCAGCTTTTCCTGAGTTGTTCAAGCTATTACTTGATCATCCTGATGTGATGAATTTGATGTTGGAAGTTAATCGGGCTACTCATGCATTTGGTAAACACATTGTAGGGACCAAGTTGCGATCCGTTGCCGGTGATGCAATGCTACCCTTTCTTGATCCTTTGGCGCAAAGTCAGATGCGAGCTGCTAATGCTTTGTTTGAAAAGAAAAATTTTCCTATCCTGGAGCGCATTGTCCAAGACTTGGACATTTCTATTGATGATCTTCTTGCTATTGTTACACCACCAGTGTCCATGCCACCAGTGTAGTTTTTGCTCTCTTTTTTTTTATATGTTTGAACATTTTCCCTTTCTGTTATGAATATCAGCTTTATAAGCTTTATGGTTTGGATATTTTTCTTGGCTCTATGAGTGGTTTCTTTTTAATAATAAATGTTTATCCGTTGGATATTTATCTTATGATTTGTTTGCTATTTAAGCATATTACATCAGTGATGCATTATTTGGTTAACCGTTTATTTGTATTACTCGCGAGGTATGTCGCTTCCCTATGAGAAGTGCTTATCTTTTCTCAAGTAGATGAAAAGACGTGTTCGCATGTTTTGGCTTAGACATGAGTTTCTTATTTGGCCTTATGCTTGTGATGTTGAACAATGTTCATAAAATAAAAAGATAATGCAGTGCATAATTGGGATAATATCAGACCAAACATTTTATTATAAGGCATGGTATCCATGTCCTTGACAGAAAACAAGATTAAACTTTGACAAAACATGAAAACATAGAATAAAAATTTATCAGACCTTGATCTAGGTTTAGTCTATGTATGTCTGATCTTCAATCATAAGGATGTGACCTTCTGGCGGTCCCGGTCGTTCAATATTCTCCCCCCTCTTTTGCCAGGCATACGTTTTCTGGGTTGGGGTCCTGTTGGTTTGTTGTCTTGCAGCTGGCACTAGGTGTTCTAACTTCCCTTCGTCCAGCGCCCTTCTTATCTCTCCTTTCAGTTCCCGACAGGCATTGGTGTCATGTCCATGGTCCTCGTGAAATTCACAGTACTTGTTCATGTTTTTCTTACCAGACCTGTGTGCCATTTGTGGTGGAGGTTTAAAAGTAGAGCCTACATGCTCTGTCTGCAGGATCTCTTTCGGGGTCTTGTTGAGAAATGGCTCGGATGCAGTCTTGTCATAAGGGCTAAACCTTCTGTTGCCTCTGTCATCCCATTTCTCCTATCTTCCCGCTGTTGGTCCTGTCTACCTGACGCTGACCCACCGTTCCAAAGCTTGTCCTTCTTTCCAGCCACTCCTCTTGCCAAAGAGACAGTTTCCCTTGATCTTAAGAAGTCATAGGCTCTATCTGTGGCTTCCTTGAAGATGGTGGGAGTCCTTTTTGCAAGTTTTTCCTGCAACTGACCAAGCAAGAGGGAAAAGGTGAAACCTGAAATTTGTTGGCGTTCTGGCAAACCTGGGATCTTTTGGCATTCCTGCGTGTACCGCAGGATGAAGTCTCGCAAAGCTTCCCCTTCCTTCTGCCGGATTAGGTGGGCCTCCAGATGTGTTCTGTGTTGTTTCTTTTGCTGAAAGAATTGATACACAAACTTTGCCTTTAGATCAGCAAAGTCCCTAATGCTCCTTTCTGGAAGGCCAACAAACCAATATCTTGCAAACCCTTGCAATGTTCCTGGAAACATTTTACAGGCTACCGGGTCTACCCATTTTTCTGTCATGGTGGCCTGCTCAAACAAGGCCATATGGTCGTCTGGGTCTCTTGTGCCGTCATAAGTGCCTACAATGGAGGGGACCTTCTGCTTGTCTGGCATCGGATATCTTGACACCCAGTCACAAAAATTCGAACTTACTATTGATAAAGGCATAATAGCTTCTCTTGGCATTTCTCCTTCTGCTAGTTGCTGCAACAGTCGTAATAACTCTTGATTGGGATTTTGAGGTGGCGCCGGTGTCGGCGCGTTCTGCCTCAGGCGATCCGCCAACTGTGTTAACAGGACATCTGTTTCGGATTGTTGGGGGATTACCTGTGGTGGTGCTGGCTGCAGGGATGCCAATAGTTGAGCCAGGAGGTGATTAGATGAGGTTGGTGCCGGGACTGATTCTGCTCCTTGGATATTCTGAAATGTCCTTCTCTGCGTTCCCATGCTTGGGTCCTCTCCCGTTCCTTGAGTGCCGGGTTGGGATCCCGCCGAGGCAGGCTTCCTAGGGGCTTCAAAGCCATGAAGTTCTGGGACAGCCTGCCTAGAGGCTTCAGCGGCTTCTTCGTGCAGTGTTGAGGTACGGGACATGGGGATCTGAAAACTTGACACGTTTGGCGTTGGTATGGCAGATGCACTAGCTCCGGACACCCATGTAGAATACAAAGGTCCAGTGGTTGTTGATCGATACAGACGGGCAGGACCTGAATCCCCTAATGTCCAATCCTCCAAGGCGGAAAATCCGTGCCTGCCTGTCCTCCCCATAGGACCTCTCTCAAACACCATGTCTGTCTCCATGTCTGGTATGAATTGACTGGATGGAATAGGCAATGAAACAAATGCACGAGGTGACGAAACAATCGTCGGTATCAGGGTGGTACTCCCTTCAGCTTGGGATGTGGTCACAGCAGTCACTGGGGAAGGGGTTACAGTAGTCATTGGGGGTGGGGCTATAGTAGTTACTTCTGGGACTGAAAAAATTATTGGTGAAGAGTTCATGTCTTCCATGATGAAAAAAGAAACGAATTGAAGAAAAAACTTGTGAAAATCTAGAAATGAAGATGAAACACCGTTGCTAAAAAACGTGTCCCACGGATGGCGCCAATGTTAGAGCAAGGATTGACAGGCTCAATAACTTGGGTGTTTGGGATTCAACCCCTTGAACTCCTGCTTAGCAGTGTGAACCTATCAAGCTCTTGGCGAGCCTAAGGTGGTCAAGTGGCTGGTTGGAGAAAGATGATCGGAATATGTTTACTGCGGGAAGTGTATAGGTATTCCAGTCAAGAGATACTGTGTGAAAGTATGAGAGTAGAGAAGATGGCCTCCAAAACCTGAAGTGTGGAGTATTTATACCCAACACTACCAGATATCAACAACGTATGACCATGATGACCATTTATGACTCATCAATAGGATTCCAACGGGTATTAAAGATACAGATAACGTCCATATCATTATATAACCTTATTAATGCTTTGACGGTTACACTCAAGGATTAGGCTTGAGTGTCTGACTGGTAGGATGTCAGGAGTATGATACTATGAGATGAATCCCAAGGCATTAGTGTTGGTTTGGAGGAATACGGTACTTATTAGATACAAGGTATAAGTATTGGCTCTGGAGTGTCGGGCCAAAAGCATGAGTGACAGCCTAGGCGTAAGTGCTACCAAGGTGCCGGACATCGGACCACGAGTGCCGGACGCCGGGATACGAGTGCCGGACACCGGGCCACGGGTGCCGGACGTCGGGCCACGGGCGCCGGACGCTGGGGCCAAGCTACCGGACACGGGGCCAAATTCCCGGACACGGAGTCGGATTCCCGGTCGTGGGGCTAAGTGCCGGGTGTCGGGGACTAAATGTCAGACACGGAGCCAAGGCTAGGGTGCCGGGGCCAAGGCTCGGGTGCCGGGGCTAAACTCCAGGACACGGGGCCGGATTCCCGGACACGGGGCCAAGGCTCGGGTGCTGGGGCCAAATTCCCGGACACGGGGCCGGATTCCCGGACACGGGGCCATTTTACCCGGACACGGGGCCTGGTGGCGGGGCCATTTTACCCGGACACGGGGCCTGGTGGCGGGGCCATTTTACCCGGACACGGGGCCGGGTGCCGGGGCCATTTTATCCGGACACGGGGCCGGGTGCCGGGGCCATTTTACCTGGTCGCGGGGCTTCTGGGTGTCGGGCTCACGTTCCGGGTTCTGGTCCTTTTGTCAGATTGAGATTCAGTGGGCCGAACCCAAATGTTATGTTTGATAGGCTATAAGTATAAGCCATCACCTACTAACACTATCATGCTAAGAATGACGTCATTTTTCGAATAATTTGATTTATTTTCTAGTTGAAAGAGACTTAGTGTAATACGAACCAACAAATAAAATATGAAATAATAAGTTTTAAAGAGGAAAGATGATTTCCTTTTTGTTCTAATAACGATTTATGCGAACGATTACGTCACTTTTTGTATAATTTTGACTTATTTTCTTTAGTTGAAGGTAACGTTGCAAAATTGTATCCTACATATATAGGGTAAAAGAAACATTTAATTTCAAGAAGGAAAGATGACGTCATTTTTGTTCGGATAATGATAATGGGAAAGATGACGTCATATTTCGCATAATTTGAGTTTTTTTTATGTTGAATGTAACTTTCACATAATATGAACCTTCAAATTTTAGGGAATATGAAATAAACAATTTTTAAGAGGAAGGATGACGTCATTTTTGTTCTTATAACGATAATGCGAACGATGACGTCATTTTTCGCATAATTTGACTTTTTTTTTTCTTCTTTAGTTGAAGGTAACTTTGCCAAATTAGAAACCACAAATTCAAGGTAAAAGAAATAATCAATTTCAAAGACGAAGGATGACGTCATTTTCGTCCGGATAATGATAATCCTAAGGATGAGGTCATTTTTCGAACGGTGACGTATGTTTTCGCATAAATTGACTTATTTTTCTTTAGTTGAAGGTAACTTGGCAAAATTGTATCCTACAAATTTATGGTAAAGGAAACATTTAATTTCATGGAGGAAAGATGACGTCATTCTCGTTCAGAAAATGATAATGCGAAAGATGACATCATATTTCACATAATTTAATTTTTTTTTTATGTTGAAGGTAACTTTGGCATAATATGAACCTTCAAATATACGGGAATATGAAATAATTAATTTTAAAGAGGAAGGATGACGTCATTGTGGTTCTTTTAACGATAATACGAATGATTACGTCATTTTTTGTCACACCCCGCTAAAGCGGAAACACGGAATGTGAAGAGCTGGAAGATCATTACACGGGTCATAAGAAAACATAACGGCATTCAAGTCATTTAAAATATTAAAAGAGTTTAGAAGTTCAACAAAAAAACCAAGTCATAAGATTTAGTACACAAATACATAAGTTTAAAGTTCCAAAATAAAATTCCCAAAAGTAGTGAACAAGTCTTTTCCCGAAAAGGTTCTCACACGACCGCCTCGACCCGTCCATGCCATGCACTTCATACTTACACTAAATTTCCTGAAACATAAGATAAAGTGTCAACTACGAAAGTAGTGAGTGAGTTACAGTTTAAGTAGTTCGGCAAAAATATAAGTATAGTATATAAAAGTAAAAGTTTCCAAAAGGAGGTTAGCGGAGAAAAATCGCTTAAAATTTATATACTTTTAAAGTTCAAGTAACGGGCGAATCGGTGCCCTAAGTTCGTAAAGACTAAGTAGAGTTAAATTTAGTCAAATCGTAGTTGCGGAATCAATCGCTAAAAAGTTCGTAAATTTATGCGTATAAGTAACTAATTAGATTTCTTGTATCAACCTCTTGGCATCTATAACTTAAGTGTTCACACTAATCCGATTGTTCAACCGTGAGGCCCCTCTTCCCGCCTATCCTACGGGAAGTTGTTCAAGTTCTTAGTAATATGTACTTAGATTGCCATCTAAGCAAGGAACGGTTCTTTCCTAAGTATCGATACCCATAATTACTAAACGGCTCTGTAGTTAATAGTGTGTAAGTTCTAGAAAAAGTAGCTGGGCACTAAGTAGTTTTGTTTTAAAAGAGATAGTTGTTCCGTCACTTAAGATCATGTTATAGTTCCATCAAGGGTCGGTCCGTATACAAGCATCAATAATTAGTTTAGGGAAAAAGGGGGCAAGCCGGTAAGTTCAGGTAGAGTAAAAGTGTTTTACGCATAAGAGTTCAAAGAGTTTGTCCAAAATAGTTCAATAAGTTCCAAAGTCAAAATAGTTCAATAAGTTCCAAAAGTCAAAATAGTTCAATAAGTTCCAAAAGTCAAAATAGTTCAATAAGTTCCAAAAGTCAAAATAGTTCAATATTTGTAATAAGTCAAAGTTCACAAAGTTGCAATTTGATTCGTATAGTTTTCAAATATAATTAATCTTATGTTTCCCCCAAAATTCATGCAAAATACATATAAAAATAAGGGGTTGTAACTCACGGATTGCGAAGAATAAGATACGAAAACTCGGTCGGAAATGGAAGCCGGGAATCACGGATTGCCTAATAATACCAAGATAGTTTAATTAGTCATTATATTATTATGTTCTTATATAATAATATAGAATAAATTTTATTAAACTTTAAGTGTCAAGGTTAAGTATTTTTAAAATAGTCCGAAAAGGTAATTGTCACGTTTTTGTCCGAAAGTTTGATTTAACGTTTTTGATTATTATGTCTCAAGTGCTTTTGCTCGCTGAAGTGGTTTACATTTTTCTAAGGAAATTTGGACAGCGCTTCCGCGCCCAAATTTCATATCCAAAAATGTACCTACCAATTCCGCTCACAATTCACCCTAAACACGATAATATACATATTATAGTTCAATTTAAGTCCAAATAGTCCATACTTGTCCAAAATGTTATTACTTTTACATAATCAGTCCCAAAGTGTCATAAGTCAAAAAGTCAGCGGTCACAAATGGTCCAAACGTGCTGAAAACGACAAAAACGACAAGTTTTTAAAATCCAGCAGCTCTGTGCGCCGTTGTGAGCACCAGAACGGCGCACAGAAGCTGAAAACTTCTCACGCTGCGTCGTTGTGTGCCTTAGGACGGCGCACACGACGCGGATTTTGGAGTTTTTGTTGCAAACCGTATTTTAAGCCTTAGATTTCGACATGCAATAGGTTTAAACTTATTAAAACATCATTTTAACAGTTTATAAAGCATTTTTAGTTACAAAACCGTGGATCTAAAGGTTATTTCGGTTAAAAACGTTTTTGACCATAAAAAGTCATAGATTCGTATAAAAACTTATTTTTAACCGTTAGATCTTACATGCAAGTGTTTATTTGTATATAAATAGTAAAAAGACAGAAATCTACCGGAGGAAAAGCTCGGATGTTGAGTTTTGGTCGGATTTACGCTTCAAAAATCTTTACAAGATTAGTCCTTTTTCGAAATAAATGGCACCCCTTGCTTCTCTTGATGTTTGGAACGATTTGTATGGATTAAAATGGTGTTTTAATGGTGGAAAATCTCTGGAAATGGTGTTTTGTTAGAGAGAGTTTAGTAAGTGTGTGTTTTTGTTTAGCAAAAGTGGTAAATGAAAATGAAATAAGGAAATGGGGGTATAGGTGGGTTGGGACTGTCATTTGGCAGTAAATGAGAGTTTAAATTCGTGTGGGATTGGTTGAAAGAGTTGAGAAAATGAGGCATGCAAATAATTCAAATCTGTTACAAAAATCGTCCTCTAGGACGGCGCACATGGCCTCTTTGCGTCGTCCTGGACCTTTTTTGTAAGAAATTTTGTGTTTTGGCTGATTTTGTACAAGTGTTTCGTTGGACCTTTTCGTTAACTAAAGTTTTAAAGTATGTTACATTATGAACTTAGGAAAGTTCATTAGGGATTTTCTTGGTATTAGGACTTATTTATTTTGATTCCGGTTGTGATTCCGACGTTGTCGCGGTTCCGATTATTGAAAAGTTAAAGACTAGTTAGCCCGAAAGAGACGTAGATTATAAAATGCACCTGGAATTAGACGGTTGTCACATTCTCCCCGGGTTGAAAGAAATTTCGTCCCGAAATTTAGTTCGTCCCATCATGAAGAAGTGTCCTTGAATAGATGTGGATATTTCTGACGGAATTGGTCTTCACGCTCCTATGTGAATTCGTGACCACGTCGGGAATTCCACCGAACCTTGATTATCGGAATACGGCTCTGCCTGAGCTGTTTGACCTTGCGGTCAACAACTTCGAGCGGTTCTTCGATGAAGTTTAGCTTGTTGTCGATTTTGACCTCGTCAAGAGGGATGACGATGGTCTCATCAGACAGACACTTTTTCAAGTGTGAGACATGGAATACATTATGAACGTTCGCGAGAGTCTGAGGGAGTTGGAGAAGATAAGCAACGGGACCGATACTCTCAATGACTTCAAATGGACCGGTGTACCTTGGACTCAGTTTACCGCGCTTTCCGAAGCGGACTACCCCTTTCCAGGGCGATACTTTGAGGAGCACTCTGTCGCCAACTTGGAACTCGAGGGGTTTCCTTCGGTTGTCAGCGTAGCTCTTCTGTCGGGTACGGGATGACTTCAGTCGTTCACGGATTGTGGTGATCTTGTCAATGGTCTCCTGGACGATATCGAGTCTCGTAAGTTGTCGATCGCCCGCTTCTAGCCAACACAGCGGTGACCGACACTTACGTCCGTAGAGAGCTTCGAATGGTGCGCACTTGATGCTGGCATGGTAGCTGTTATTATAGGAGAACTCGACCAAGGGAAGGTGAGTGTCCCAACTTCATCCGAAGTCGACTACACATGCTCTCAGCATGTCCTCAAGTGTTTGGATCGTCCTTTCGCTCTGGCCGTCGGTTTGAGGGTGGTATGCAGTGGTAAGATCTAGTCGCGTTCCTAAAGACTTCTGAAGGGCATTCCAAAATCGGGAAGTGAATCGACTATCCCTATCGGAGATGATGGAGAGGGGTGTTCCATGACGAGAGACGATCTCGTTGATGTAGACTTGAGCGAATTTCTCCATCGAGTGATTTTCTCGGACCGGCAGGAAATGAACGGATTTTGTCAAACGGTCCACGATTACCCAAATCGTGTCGTTACCCTTAGCTGTACGGGGCAACTTGGTGACGAAGTCCATAGAATTTTGTTCCCACTTCCACATGGGAATTTCCGGTTGCGGAAGTAAACCTGAGGGCTTCTGATATTCCGCCTTGACCTTGGAGCAAGTAAGGCACTTGGCTACATACAAGTCGATATCCTTCTTCATGCCCAGCCACCAGTAGTACTCTCGGAGGTCCTTGTACAACTTGTCGGATCCCGGATGGATGGAGTATCTAGATCGGTGGCCCTCGTCCAGAATGAGTTTGCGAAGATCTTCGGATTTTGGAATCCATGCTCGACCCTTGAAGTAGTAGATTCCGTCGGACTTGCGTTCGAATTCTTTTTCATGATTATGCAGCGTTTCTACCTTAATGTTCTCGGGTTTCAATGCTTCTTGCTGCGCGTTTGCAATCTGCGTTCGAAGGCTCGTCTGAACTTGAATACCCAATGCTCGAACTCGAGATGGCTTTACCCTTTCCTTCCGACTCAGGGCATCTGCTACTACGTTTTCTTTACCCGGGTGGTATTTGAT
>CAJVGC010000489.1:0-23607 GCA_910822075.1 Senecio squalidus
AGGTAATTTTCTTTTCTTTTTTGTTTCTCTATTTTCTTAATAATCTTTTTTTCTTATCTTGTCTTTTGTTTTAGGTTATATTTATCAACACACTGGTCTTGAAGAGTGTCCTTTTATAAACGTGTTTTCAGCTTCACCCAAAACCCAGTCTTGTTTATCCACTGAAATGTTGAGAATTTTTGATATGTCCGGCAAACGAACTATTTCCGTTGTCACTAAATTCGATATATGTAGCCGAGATATGTGATGTGTAAAATATAGTCTTAATTTAAACCTACTATTTCACGCAATTACACACTTATAGGCAGTGGACCTATTCGTATGTAATATAGTTTAAATGTAAGTAAGGTTCGTTCGCAGGGACTAATGTTGTTTTTAGATTTCGAATTAATAATACTATTTGTTTTTGGGGGTTTTTATCGTAACAAAAAGATTGATTGATTAAAAATTGCAAAGTGAGTAATAAAAAATAATTAATTAAAATCGAGTTGAGAAAGTAATTGAGATTATCAAATAATGAGAACAAGCCTGTTTTTAGTAATAATTAAGTAGTAAGTAACAAGCCTGTTTTTAGTGATTTAATCTTATAGAGTTTCCTCTCGAATAACTCCTCTAAATACTAAGTCCTTCCGAATCTTAACAAATAGACTTACTCAATTAAGTTTAATTACCTAAGTTGTTATTACTAAGTCCTCTCGAATCCTAGTAATTTTAAACCGATTATAGACCGACAGATTATTTCATATAAATTACTTAACCTATCTAGATTCCTCTCGAATACCTAGAATGTTGATTAATTAAATTATATATAAACAACTTTATGATAATATGTTAAAACTTAAGAAAATAAGGATTAGCGATTAAACACAAAAACATAAATAATCAATTACGCAAAAGTAAACTTCAAACAAGATCCGTTAATCAAACAAGCGTAAAAAGAGTTTAGTTGCTCATAATTGAAATAAAAACAACAAATAAACAAGTAGAAAACTTAATAGAAAAAGTCTTAAAAAGGAAAAGAGAAACAAACTAAATGATTGCAAACGCGTCGTGACCGACGTTGAATGAAAACCAAATTCGTAGCTCGAAACTTTGCCTCCAAACAAATCCTAAGCTTCCAATACTTGAGAATAATAATTGATGATTTTTTTGGATGTTTTGGGGTTGTATTTATAGGCAAAAACTAGATAGAATTCGTGTTTGAGTCCAACTCCAAAACTTTTTAGATTGTGGATAATGATCGATTCAAATAGACGGTGGACTTTTCCTTGTCATGTTACAATTGGGTTTTCTTTTATTTCCTTTTGTCCACGTGGATGTCTTCATATCTGATCATGTCACCATTTCTCGTCTTTTGACCATTTTCATGTGTTTCCTTGGCCAAACATCCACTTTCTGATCATATTCAACCTGTCACTTGAATAAAACACTTTCACACAATTAAATGTAAAAATCCTATCCTATCCATCATGATTAAATATGAAAATGACCAAATATCGCATATAAATAGTTATATAAATATGCGATATCAAATCCCCCCAAACTTGCCTTTTTGCTTGCCCTCAAGCAAAAACTGTTTTCAAAATAATTATCAAAACCAAAAATTAACATAACCAAACACCTCACGATTTTTATAGGAAGTAAAATCACACAAACTCTCAAACTAATCTAAAAGGGTGTGTAAAGTATTTCTGTAGAATCGCTCAATTGCTCAGTCATGGTGAATATTCTATCATAGGTTTGATAACGTATCAAATCTCCACCACTAGAGTCTAGGTACAACTAAACGGGGACATTTATTCGGGTTATAATTTACAGGTAAAGGCATGTGAAAATATATAATGGAGTGTAAATGGGTTAAATAAAAATAATACAAAACTTAGATTAAATCCGAACTAATAAAATCTCTAAAGAACTGGATTGCTCAATTTTCTTCAACTTTTACTTTTTCCTCCGAATATACAAATTTCGTATATACTACAAGACTCAGTATACACTATTTCTCTTAAACTCTACAACTATTTTTTTTTTTTTTTCGCTTTTCTGTTTTTTCTATTTTTTTTCTTTTTTCACTTTTTTTTTCCCTTCAGCCTAGTACATGCCTTACAATATAATAATCCTCGTGGTAAGTACACATGCTCAAAAGGCTAACTTTATTTTTCTAACTTTCTTCCAAATACAAAATAATACAAAGGCAATAATAATATAACTTTTTTTTCATGCCTTAATATGCTCTAACTTCACTTCATATATAATAGCAATCAAAAAACTAAGTTCGGATCTAATCTAAAAAAGAAACGAAAATAAGGCGAGTGTACAAAATATATAGTAGTGTTTAGAAACGAAAAAGTTTAGGCGCAAATTGGTTTACTAGAGTTTCTAACACTGAAAATAAGTGTTACAAGGGTTAGGCGGAAAATATATAAAAAGAAACGAAAAGGCTAATCAAATGGTTAATCCTAAATGCCCCTATCATTGTACCAAATCACACTAAGTTACCCTAATGTAATTGCTCGTATATGGTCTCGAAATGTATAACAGTGTCAAGTTCTAAAGTCATCACCATCGGCACACTCAAAGAAATGAAAAAGTAGTATTAAAAATAAATACTTTCAAAGGCTCAAATTCTCACTATTTTTCTGAGTAGGGGTAAAATGCGTCTGGTTATGCTTAAAGTTTAAGGTATTTACCGACTAGACAAGTTATATTTTTTTTTTATTTTTTTCAATTTTTCGATTTTTTTTTGTTTTTTTTTTCTATTTTCTGACTCAAAAACTGTACAAAATAACACAATCTAACACGATGGAAACTAAGCTAAGGGTTGAAAAATAAAACTTTGAAATTTCCCGATGACCCCCCCAAACTTAAGTAACACATTGCCCCTAATGTGTTAATGACTCAAAACTAAAGGGAAATTTCAAAAATAAAATCTAAAAAGAAAAAAATAATATACAAAAATAAGAAAAGAAGAAAATAGAACCCGGTTGTAGATATCGAATATTTCTTGTGAAAATGCTTTACTGATCTGAATGCTAGTCCCAAAACCGGTTGTTGAACTTACTTCAAATCTATAAAAAACTAAAAGTGAAAAACTAAAAACAAATATTAAAAAAAAAAAAAAAAAAAAAAAAAAAAAAAAAAAAAAAAATTACAAATTACGACCGAATAAAAAATAGTAGACTATTTTTTAAAGTCTAATAGAGGAAAAAGGTAAACAATAACTTTACAAAAAAAATACAAAATTTTAGATTTTTTTCGGCTTTTTTTTTTTTTTTTTTTTTTTTTTTTTTCCGGTACCTGTCTAATTAACACTTCAAAGAAAAAAAAAATGTTAACAATTCCTAAAATAAGAAAAGAAAAGATAACGAAATAAAAAAATTGAAATAACAAGTTACGACGGAATAAAAAAAAATAGTAGACTATTTTTGAAAACTCTAATAGAGGGCAATATGTAAACAATAACATTGAAAATCTGCCTCCCCTTTTCTTTTTGGTTTTTTCGTTTTTTTTTTTTTTTATAAGGAATGAAAAATTAACTACGAAAGAAAAGAAAAACAAACCCGGGTTGCCTACCGAGAAGCGCTAATTTTTCGAACGAGTTGTTAGCTTGACTCGATACGCCTCGTGATCAGGTGTTGATGGTATAGAAACCATCCTCGATCATCATTCCATTCTCATCGTCCTCTTCGTGGTATAACTTGACCCGTTGTCCCGAGACGATGAATGAGTCTCCCTTTTCCTTCCATAACTCAACATATCCTGAGGCAAATGCTCGTTTTACGGTGTACGGCCCTGTCCACTTTGATCTTAATTTTGGAGCCTTAAATTTGTACTTCGATTGAAAAAGAAGCACTTTATCGCCCTCCTTGAATTCTTTACGACGAATTTTTCGGTCGTGGAATTCCTTTGTTCTTTCCTTGTAAAGTCTGGAACTTTCGTAGGCCTGTAACCGTAACTCGTCCATTTCGTGAAGCTGTAAGAACCGCATATCTCCCGCTAAATCCATATCGATGTTGCAGTTCTTCAATGCCCAGTATGCCTTATGCTCGATTTCGACCGGAAGGTGGCACGTTTTCCCGTAGAGTAGTCGATACGGGGTGGTTCCAATTGGCGTTTTGTACGCTGTCCTGAATGCCTACAGTGCGTCTTCTAGCTTCCTCGACCATATGTTAGGATTATTGTTGACTGTCTTTTCCAAAATCCGCTTGATTGCTCGGTTTGTATTTTCCACTTGCCCGCTCGTTTGAGGATGATATGAAGTAGAAAACCGGTGATTGACTCCATATCTCTTCAAAACTTTTGCTAGCTGAGCATTTGCGAAGTGGCTTCCTCGATCGATGATTAATGCCTTTGGCACTCCAAACCTGCAAAACAAATTTTTAAGAAAATCAACAACCACGTTAGCATTGTTAGTAGGTAATGCCTTAGCTTCAACCCATTTAGAAACATAATCTACAGCAACTAAAATATAAACATTTCTATTTGAAGGCTTGAAAGGTCCCATGAAGTCGATTCCCCAAATATCAAAAACTTCACAAACTTGGATCCCTTGCTGTGGCATTTCGTCTCGCTTGGTGATGTTTCCCTGGCGTTGCCACGCGTCACAGGTGCTCACGAGTGTATAGGCTTCCTTGAAGATTGTTGGCCAGTAGAAACCTGCGTCAAAAACCTTTTTACCAGTTACCGTCGGTCCGTAATGTCCTCCGGTGGGTCCATGATGGCATTCGTCCAAAATCCTCCGAGTTTCTCCTCCGTATACACATCTGCGCACCATTCCATCCGCACACCTACGAAACAAGTAAGGTGCGTCCCAGTAGTAGTATTTAGCATCCGCGATTAGTTTCTTCTTCTGTTGATAGGTTAGGCTTTTGTTGACAATTTTTCCGGCTAGAAAATTCGCAATATCCGCGAGCTATGGAGGGTCACTGTCCGTTTTGTTGATGCAGGCCAGCATCTCCCCCGGAAATGCGTCATCTATCTCCCCTTCCTTCAACTCCCCCAAACTTGGGTTCTCCAATCTGCTCAAATGATCTGCTGCTACATTCTCAGCTCTTTTCTTGTCCTTGATCTCGATGTCAAATTCCTGCAACAATAAAATCCAACGAATTAATCTAGGTTTAGCATCTAATTTAGAAAATAAGAATTTTAAAGCAGAATGATCCGTGAAAACAAATGTTTTGCTCAACACTAAGTAAGAGCGGAATTTATCAAAAGCAAAAACTACAGCCAAAAGTTCCTTTTCCGTAGTGGTATAATTCTGTTGGGCTTCGTTCAGTGTTTTGCTGGCGAAGTAGATAGGTCGAAAATGCTTGTCGATCCGTTGCCCCAAAACAGCTCCTACTGCGAAATTACTGGCGTCACACATTAGTTCAAAAGGCTGAGACCAATCAGGTGCTACCAAAATAGGTGTATTGGTGATCCTCTCCTTGAGTAACTCGAAAGCCTGTAAGCACTCCTCCGAGAAATTGAAAGCTACCTCCTTCTCTAATAGTTTCGTCATAGGACGAGTAATCTTCGAGAAATCCTTGATAAACCTTCTGTAGAATCCCGCATGTCCCAAAAAAGCTCCGAATTGCTTTCTCGTTCGTTGGTGGTGGTAGTTTGGCGATGACCTCGATCTTTGCTTTGTCTACCTCTATCCCAACTTTTGAAATTTTGTGTCCCAGTACAATTCCCTCTCGAACCATGAAGTGGCATTTTTCCCAGTTTAGGACCAAGTTAGCTTCCTCGCACCTTCCCAACATCTGATCCAAATTCTTCAAGCAATCATCGAATGAATCTCCCAAAACTGAAAAGTCATCCATGAACACCTCCATTGTTTTCTCCACCATGTCCTGAAAAATGGCTAGCATACACCGTTGAAAAGTGGCAGGTGCGTTGCATAGACCAAATGGCATCCTCCGGTAAGCGTATGTTCCGAACGGGCATGTGAAGGTGGTCTTTTCCTGATCTTCGGGAGCAATGGGTATCTGAAAATACCCCGAGAATCCATCCAAGAAGCAGTAGAACTCATTTCCTGCTAGTCTCTCGATCATTTGGTCCATGAACGGTAATGGGAAATGATCCTTCCTGGTGGCTTCATTTAGCTTGCGGTAGTCGATGCAAACTCTCCATCCTGTGACTGTCCTCGTTGGTACCAGCTCATTCTTGTCATTCAGCACCACAATCATACCTCCTTTCTTTGGAACACGGTGAATTGGGCTTACCCATGGACTATCTGAGATTGGGTAAATAATTCCTGCATCCAACAACTTAACAACTTCCTTTTTAACGACATCTGTCATATTCGGATTTAGCCGCCGTTTTTGAACAACGGGTTTTACATTATCAAGAAAATTAATTTATGTTTGCAAAAATCGGGGCTAATTTCGGGTATGTCAGATATACGCCAAGCAAAGGCCTTTTTATGACCTTTAAGGACTGTTAATAATCGAGCTTTTTCGTCACCCGAAAGTGATGACGAAATAACAACTGGTAATAAATTGGTACCTTCAAGAAAAGCATACTCTAAATGTACCGGTAGTTGCTTCAGCTCCAAGTCGGTAGGTGGTTCTTCAATTGAAGACTTGATCCTCATGCTCTGGTCCAGCTTCAGTTCCTTTTTGACTTCAGTCTCCACTTCTTCGATCTTCTCGTCCTTCAGTTCCTCCTCCAAGCTTGTTTCTATCTCGAGAATTTCCTGCCAATCTAAATCATCAAACACATCAATCCGAAAACAGGTTTCATCAGTAGAATAAGAATGGGTCATGGCTCTATCTAATGTAAAGACAATTCTTTCTTCCCCAACCCCTAATGAAATTTGCCCATTTTTCACCCGAATGATTGCGTCAGCTGTGTTTAGGAATGGTCGTCCAAGGATTAGTGGAACCGTGACATCTTCATCCATCTCTAAAATCACAAAATCAACAGGGAAGGTAAATTTTCCTACATTTACTAGCATGTTTTCAGCAATTCCTAACGGGTATTGGAATGATCGGTCGGTCTCACACCCCGCTAAAGCGGAAACACGGAATGTGAAGAGCAGAGATATCATAACACGAGATATAATAAAACACAAACGATTTTCAAGTCATTATAATTAAATAGTCAAACGTTTACAAGTTCAAAATAACCAAGTGTTTAGCATTTCAGTACAACAAGCTACATAAGCAATCATTTGAACAACATTCCCAAAATAATAGACATGGTCTTCTCCCGATTCATGGTTCACGTGACTTGCCTGACCCGTCCGATAGCTATGCACTTCTAGTCCTTACATTTCGTTTCCTGAAAACATGAGAAAAAGTGTCAACTACAAAAAGTAGTGAGTGAGTTACAGTTTTCTAGTCCTCGACTAAAAACAGTTTCGGCAAAGTATAACAATACTTTGTAAAGAGTTTTGGTAAGTATATCAACACTTGTATAGAAGTTTGCGTAAAAAGAGAATATTGATTGTGAATTGAACATCGTCCTCTTGATAAAGTATGAAGCTAAGTGTTCTCACTTAACCGGTTTCCCCACGCCGAATTCGAGTAGATGAACGAGTTGACCGTGAGATCCTTCTCTCGCATTATCATACGAGATGTTGTACGTATTGACCGTGAGATCCTTCTTCCGCATTATCATACGAGATGTTGTACGTATTGACCGTGAGGTCCTTCTCTCGCATTATGATACGAGATGTTGAACGAGTTGACCGAGAGATCCTTCTCTCGTATTATCATACGAGATGTTGAACGAGTTGACCGAGAGGTCCTTCTCTCGTATTATCATACGAGATGTTGAACGAGTTGACCGAGAGGTCCTTCTCTAGTATTATCATACGAGATGTTGAACGAGTTGATAATGTGTACTTAGGTGAACTCCGAGAGACGGTCGAATAATGTGTACTTAGGTGAACTCCGGGAGACGGTCGAATAATGTGTACATAGGTGAACTCCGGGAGACGGTCGAATAATGTGTACTTAGATTAACGCCGAACGAAGGGATAGTCATAACCTAAGTTTCAGTATCCATACACTAAGCGGCTTAACAAAGCTAATAGTGTGTAAAGAGTTCGGGCACTGTTTTCATGGTAGGCACTTACGTCTAGCTATATCCTTATCAAGAGACGATAGAGATGTCAAAATCACGGCATTTAAAGGACGTACGATAGATCATTAAGTTCAAGTATATACCGAGCGTCCATTTGAATATATAAATACATATATGCGTATAAAGTCTATTGATTGTAAGAGAACATGCAATCAATCGTTTAGTTTACAATAGTGCCGAGTGTGGCAATTAAAAGCATACGCATATAAGTTTCATAAATCGTTTCATAAGTTCGTAGCACAGTTCGTAAGTTCATAAATCGGTTCATAAGTTCGTAAAACAGTTCGTCCTCATGTTTCCCCCAAAAAGAAGTATAAAAACAGTAAAAGAGTGGGGATGTAACTCACGGTTTGCGAAGAATAGCACAATAGAGAGAGCGGCCAGAACGGGTCGAAACGGGTCGGAAATCACGGAACTCCTATTGTAATACCAAGGTTTAATAAGTACCAATGTTTATAACTTTGTTAGTTAACGAAATGCTTTTATTATAAGTGTTGGTTTTTGGTCTACCGAAAATCGGGCAGCGCTTCCGCGCCAAAATCATTAAGTCCAATTTAAAAACACTTTCCCGCTTAGCAATTTCCATAACATATTACATATATTTACGACACAATGTCATATAAAACTTGTTCATTTAGTCCTTTTATGTAAGTTGGACTCATTACAGGTTATGGTTCATGAATTCAGTTTCGAACACAAGTTTAAAGCAACAAGTTTAGAGTTACGCTCAATAACGGTTTAAATAAGGTTTTGTAACAAGTCTGCGCCACGACCGCCTCGCGGTGGAGGGACTGCGCCGCGGTCATAAGTTCACCACGACCGCCTCGCGGTGGCGGTACTGCGCCGCGGTCATGGGTTTACCACGACTACCTCGCGGTGGAGGCACCGTGGCGCGGTCGCGAGACAGATTTTTTTACCAAAAATCGTTTTTGATAAAATTCGTTATTTTTGAGTTAGATTTCGACATGCAATGGCTAAAACTAGTAAAACCTTTTATAATAACAGTTTATATCCACTTTTTAACCATAAAAACTAGGATCTATGGAATGATTTGTAAAATCCCGTTTTTGTATACACATGGTTATGAAACTCCATAAAAACAAGTTTTTAGGCATTAGATCTTACATGCAATGAGGTATTTTAGTAGTATATAGTAAATGGAAGAGTTTTTACCGGGTAGAAAATCTTTGATGATGTTTTGTTGGAGATTTAAGCTCCAAAATGGAGAAAAACGTTTTTGCACCCAAAGATCGAACCTTTCTTGCTTCCCTTGATTATTAGGACGATTTGTGTGATGTTTTTGATGAATTATTTCTGTGAATAGGGCTGTGATTAATTGAATTTTGAGAGTGTGTAGTTGAGAGTGAGAGAGAGTGAATGACAAATGTATGTGTATATGTGTTTGGTGTTTGAAAAATGAAGCTTGAGAGGTGTTAAAAAAAAAGATTTTCAGGACCTCTAAAAGGCTTCTAAGTATTTTCTTGGTATTAGGCCTCTAAAAGGCTTCTAAAAAAAAGATTTACAAGTTCACTAAGTATTTTCTTGGTATTAGGATTCGTTTTATGATTCCGATTCCGATTCTGACTCACATTCGTTTACGATACAAGTATAGCTACGATCAATGTACAGTTAACTCAAAGATAGAGGATGCGGTTTTCACCTGAAATTAGGTGGTTGTCACATTCTCCCCGGGTTGAAAAGAATTTCGTCCCGAAATTTAGTTCGTCTCATCGGGAGGAAGGATCTCTGAACAGATGTGGATACTTCTGACGAATCTGGTCTTCACGTTCCCAAGTGAATTTGTGACCTCGTCGTGAATTCCACCGAACCTTGACAATAGGGATACAACTCTTCTTGAGTTGCTTGACCTCTCGGTCCACAACCTCAAGTGGTCTTTCGATGAAATTGGACGTATTGTCGATGTGGACCTCGTCCAATGGGATGACGATGATCTCATCAGACATGCACTTTTTCAAGTGCGAGACGTGAAAGGCGTTGCGGGTGCCAGAGAGTCCTTGAGGGAGTTGGAATCAGTAGGTTACCGGGACGGTTCGTTCTAATATCTCGAATGATCCGGTGTATCTCGGACTTAGCTTGATGCGCTTCCCGAAAAGGGTTAGCCCCTTTCCAAGGCGATATCTTGAGAAATTCTCAATGAACCTTCGATAGTAGCCAGCCAATCCTAGGAATTGTCGGATTTCCGTAGGAGTCGTTGGGGCTTGCTATTTCTCAATCGCTTTCATTTAGGCTGAGTCTACGTGAATTCCCTCCTGATTGATCGCATGACCAAGGAAATGTACTTCCCGGAGTCAGATTTCACATCTCGAAAATTTGACTTACAGCTTCTGATCTCTAAGAAGTTCCGAAATGAGTTCCAATTGTTTCGCGTGATCCTACTCGTCCCTTGAGTAGGTGAGGATGTCATCTATGAATACGATCACAAATTTGACCAGATACGGTCTACACACCCTGTTCATCAGATCCATGAACACCGCTGGTGCGTTGGTCAGACCGAAAGGCATAGCGAGAAATTCGTAGCGCCCATATCGGGTTTGAAAAGCGGTTTTTGGAACGTCGGTCTCACTGACTCGAACCTGATGATAACGAGAGCGGAGATCGATCTTAGAAGAATAAGTTGCTCCTTGCAACTGGTCGAACAGATCATCGATTCTCGGGAGTGGGTATCGGTTCTTGACGGTCAGCTTGGTCAGTTCGCGGTAATCGATACTCACATGAAAGGATCCGTCTTTCTCTTTGACAAAGAGGATTGGGGCTCCCCAGGGGGACGAGCTTGGACGAATAAGACCGTGATCTAAAAGTTCTTGTAGCTGTATCGACAGCTCCTGCATTTCCGGTGGGGCCAGACGATATGGTGTCTTGGCGACCGGTGCTGCGCTAGGAACTAGGTCTATCCGGAATTCCACTTGTCGATGTGGCGGTAGCCCGGGTAAATCTTCGGGAAAGACTTCAGGGTGATCCTTGACTACTGGGATATCTTGTACTCGATTCTCTTTGGGTTTACGTTCGAAAACGTGAGCGAGGAATGCGTCACAGTCCTTCTCGAGGTACTTGCGAAATTTAATGGAGGACACGATACGGAGTTGTCTTCCAGGTTTGTTTCCTTGAACAACTAGAGTTTCACCGTCTGAGAGGGGGATACCAATGAGTTTGTTGAAACAGACGATCTCGGCTCGGAAACGAGACGAACAGTCCATTCCGACGATAATGTCAAAGCTTTTCAGCTCTATCGAGATCAAGTCGGTGGGGAGAGTCTTATCGATCGAGCACATTGAATATCCTAGGATTATGTCCTTAGCTTTGAATCCTTGACCGTTAGCAGATTCGATAGTAAGGCTATCCTTAAGAACTTTAGATCCTAGATCGATAAGGGGTCTAATTTCTAAGGACACTAGGCTTCTCTCTACTTATGAATCGAATAACATAGATGCGAAATATCGTTCACAGGAAATTTACCTGTCGCTCGTTTCTTCCCTTTATTACCAGCTCCCTTTCGGCAGTGCTTGGAGAAGTGCCCCGATTTGTTACATGTGTTGCACACTGGGCAGTTTCCGTCATGATGGAAGTTGCATTTGTCACACTTAGGGTGTGCGCCAGCGTAAGTTCGGGGTCCTGTTGTGGGGGCAACAACTACTGCAAGGTTGCGTGCGGTCTTGGGTTTCTTGATGTGGTCGTCTGCATTTGGTTGTTGATCAGCTTTTCGTTTACTATTTTCCTCTCGCTCGACAGGTGTTGGAGCGGAAAGGAGGTCGCTGGTTAGACGATGAGCGAGGACAACTACGCTCTGTATCGTCAGCGGCTCTGCAGAGATCACCATCCCTCTGATTTCGGGAACAAGGCCGGAGATGTATCGGTCGATCCAGTTTTCTTCTGGGGTTACCAACCTTGGTACCAGTCTGGCCAGCTCATGGAAACGGGTAGTGTATCCGTCGATGTCGTTGTCGACCATCGTGTGATTCCAAAGCTCCGCCTCGAGCTTCTTCATCTCACCCTTGGAGCAGTATTCCCTCATGAGGAGATTCTTGAATTCGTCCCAAGTGAGGGCATAGGCAGCTTCACGTCCTCGGGTTTGGATCATGAGGTTCCACCACGATAGGGCCCGTCCGTGGAGTACGCAGGAGGCATACTCCACCTTATCAGTTTCAGCACAGCGGCTAATGTGTAGGACTGATTCGATGCTTTCGAACCAGGAGAGTAGCCCTACAGCACCAGTGGTGCCATGAAACTCCTTTGGCTTACAAGCCATAAAGCCCTTATATGTGCAAAGGGGGAGGTTTCGGTTTTGGTTCTGGTTATCTCCCTGTTGTTGTTGTGGTTGTTGTTGTTGCTGGTTTTGGTTGTTGTTTATCCCAGCAGTGATCTGGGCGATCATGTTGGGCATGGCAGCGTTAAAATGAGCAGCGACTTGCTCGGCTATGAGGCTAGCATTGCTTCGCGCAGGAGCCATGTTTCTACAACCGAAAAAGGAAAACCAGTTTAGAACGCACGAATAGGAATAGGTGATAAGAATTTTAAAAAAATATGACTAACGATCGTGATACATAAAAAGAATTAAGGAAGGATAAATAACACACGCACGATAATGGTTACAGAATGATAATACAATTCAAGTACAACCGAAAGTAAGGATATTAGTGATAGATGTTCCATTTTATAAAAATCGGTTACCTGTTTCATCGAGATAACAAGGGAGAGATTGAAACATGAATACTAACGTGAGTTTTAAGTGGCTACACATATAGAGAAATTTCAACTTAAACTAGAGTACAGCACATGACGTGAAATAAGCTAGGGGAGCATGTTTAGGGACATCTTCGGGAAATTAGCGGTAATCAGGGTACTTATCACCAGACACTCGCTCACTAGGCGCTGATGAGTCCTTGATGTCGACTGAGTTGAAGAGACGATTCGAAGGGAATGCTCAGATAGGCGGCGAGCAGTGTCGGAGACCTGGAACAGAAGACGAGCATATTGCTCAGTCTCCCCCGTAAGTCCGTGAAGGTCTGTGCGGAGTGTAGGGTACTCGGCCGGGGTAGGCCTCCGAATTGGGGTCGTAGTGAGTAGTGGTAGAGATGGTCTTGCTCTCGCATGTAGCGATCCATGCTTTGGGTTGGCGATGCCGCATACAAATCTTCGGGGTGTAATGGAATATGGGAAAGTGCAGCTATGACTGGGTTGGGAGTCTCTTGTCCCATCAGGTGGTGAGGTAGTTGATCGGGTAGCATGACCTGCTTACGACAGTCGTACGAATGTGCGGTCCTTATCATTGTGGAGGTGTGACGGGGACCGGTGGAACGGTAGTTAGGGCAGTCCTTGGACTAGATGTATTGTGGCTGTTGGCAATGGCTCTGGGGCTCTTCTCCGAAGAGTCGGTAGGGTTGTGGTGCTGGGCTCCTGACACGGTGACGTCGTCAGAAACCTCAGTCGAGAATACAGTTCGGGAGTGCAAGTGCGAACGATAATATGACGATCGGAACATGTCGTAACTACGAATAGACGGTACACGTGAGTATAGGGGAAAAAGGAAATATGTAAATAACAGTGCACGTACGGGTCAGTCACGTGAGAATCGGGAATCAGTGGGACCGGGAACCTTTGACTTGAAAAACCGTTAACAATAGCAATTACGTTCCGTTCTTGCATAGTTTATTCCGAACTAGGCGTAGTTGGCCAAATTACGCGTAGTTAGCAATGAACCATGCATTTGCGGAATTAATCCACTAAAGTTTAAAACTCGTGAAATGATTTTTTTTCGAAAAGCCTTGGTTATAGTTTGGTTTTGAAAATTTTGAAAATTTTGAAAACTCGTATTCACTATAACTTGTGCTCTGATACCAAGTCTGTCACACCCCGCTAAAGCGGAAACACGGAATGTGAAGAGCAGAGATATCATAACACGAGATATAATAAAACACAACGATTTTCAAGTCATTATATTTAAATAGTCAAACGTTTACAAGTTCAAAATAACCAAGTGTTTAGCATTTCAGTACAACAAGCTACATAAGCAAACATTTGAACAACATTCCCAAAATAATAGACATGGTCTTCTCCCGATTCATGGTTCACGTGACTTGCCTGACCCGTCCAATAGCTATGCACTTCTAGTCCTTACATTTCGTTTCCTGAAAAAATGAGAAAAAGTGTCAACTACAAAAAGTAGTGAGTGAGTTACAGTTTTCTAGTCCTCGACTAAAAAAAGTTTCGACAAGTATAACAATACTTTGTAAAGAGTTTTGGTAAGTATATCAACACTTGTATAGAAGTTTGCGTAAAAAGAGAATATTGATTGTGAACTGAACATCGTCCTCTTGATAAAGTATGAAGCTAAGTGTTCTCACTTAACCGGTTTCCCCACGCCGAATTCGAGTAGATGAACGAGTTGACCGTGAGATCCTTCTCTCGCATTATCATACGAGATGTTGTACGTATTGACCGTGAGATCCTTCTCTCGTATTATCATACGAGATGTTGAACGAGTTGACCGAGAGATCCTTCTCTCGTATTATCATACGAGATGTTGAACGAGTTAACCGAGAGGTCCTTCTCTCGTATTATCATACGAGATGTTGAGCGAGTTGACCGAGAGGTCCTTCTCTCGTATTATCATACGAGATGTTGAACGAGTTGATAATGTGTACTTAGGTGAACTCCGAGAGACGGTCGAATAATGTGAACTTAGGTGAACTCCGGGAGACGGTCGAATAATGTGTACTTGGGTTAATGCCGAAAGACGATCGAGTAATATGTACTTAGATTAACGCCGAACGAAGGGATAGTCATAACCTAAGTTTCAGTATCCATACACTAAGCGGCTTAACAAAGCTAATAGTGTGTAAAGAGTTCGGGCACTGTTTTCATGGTAGGCACTTACGTCTAGCTATATCCTTATCAAGAGACGATAGAGATGTCAAAATCACGGCATTTAAAGGACGTACGATAGATCATTAAGTTCAAGTATATACCGAGCGTCCATTTGAAAATATAAATACATATATGCGTATAAAGTCTATTGATTGTAAGAGAACATGCAATCAATCGTTTAGTTTACAATAGTGCCGAGTGTGGCAATTAAAAGCATACGCATATAAGTTTCATAAATCGGTTCATAAGTTCGTAAAATAGTTCGTCCTCATGTTTCCCCCAAAAATTATTTGAAAACAGTAAATAAAAGTGGGGATGTAACTCACTGTTTGCGAAGAATAGCACAATAGAGAGAGCGGTCGGAACGGGTCGAAACGGGTCGGAAATCACGGAACTCCTATAGTAATACCAAGATTTAATAAGTACCAATGTTTATAACTTTGTTAGTTAACGAAATGCTTTTATTATAAGTGTTGGTTTTTGGTCTACCGAAAATCGGGCAGCGCTTCCGCGCCAAAATCATTAAGTCCAATTTAAAAACACTTTCCCGCTTAGCAATTTCCATAAACATATTACATATATTTACCAAATACAATGTCATATAAAACTCGTTCATTTAGTCCTTTTATGTAAGTTGGACTCATTACAGGTTATGGTTCATGAATTCAGTTTCGAACACAAGTTTAAAGCAACAAGTTTAGAGTTACGCTCAATAACGGTTTAAATAAGGTTTTGTAACAAGTCTGCGCCACGACCGCCTCGCGGTGGAGGGACTGCGCCGCGGTCAGAAGTTCACCACGACCGCCTCGCGGTGGCGGGGCTGCGCCGCGGTCATGGGTTCCCCACGACTGCCTCGCGGTGGAAGCATCGTGGCGCGGTCGCGAGACAGATTTTTTACCAAAAATCGTTTTTGATAAAATTCGTTATTTTTGAGTTAGATTTCGACATGCAATGGCTAAAACTAGTAAAACCTTTTATAATAACAGTTTATATCCACTTTTTAACCATAAAAACTAGGATCTATGGAATGATTTGTAAAATCCCGTTTTTGTATACACATGGTTATGAAACTCCATAAAAACAAGTTTTTAGGCATTAGATCTTACATGCAATGAGGTATTTTAGTAGTATATAGTAAATGGAAGAGTTTTTACCGGGTAGAAAAGCTTTGATGATGTTTTGTTGGAGATTTAAGCTCCAAAATGGAGAAAAACGTTTTTGCACCCAAAGATCGAACCTTTCTTGCTTCCCTTGATTATTAGGACGATTTGTGTGATGTTTTTGATGAATTATTTCTGTGAATAGGGCTGTGATTAATTGAATTTTGAGAGTGTGTAGTTGAGAGTGAGAGAGAGTGAATGACAAATGTATGTGTAAATGTGTTTGGTGTTTGAAAAATGAAGCTTGAGAGGTGTTAAAAAAGAAGATTTACAGGACCTCTAAAAGGCTTCTAACATGTCCAACCCGGAGCCAAAGTGTTGGGCTCGGGTTTGGGTTTGTTTAGTTAAGTTTTCAAAGTTAACGAAAATGGCTGGTCTGCACCCTCCACCGCGGCGCACTGGCCTCACCGCGGCGCGGCTGGAGGGCATATTTCTGCCTTTTTCGTTTTTCGTTCGTTCCATTGTTAAGCGTTTCGTTAGTTGAAAGTTTCCGGTTATTTTAGATAGGAACTTAGACAAGTTCACTAAGTATTTTCTTGGTATTAGGATTCGTTTTATGATTCCGATTCCGATTCTGACTCACATTCGTTTACGATACAAGTATAGCTACGATCAATGTACATTTAACTCAAAGATAGAGGATGCGGTTTTCACCTGAAATTAGGCGGTTGTCACATTCTCCCCGGGTTGAAAAGAATTTCGTCCCGAAATTTAGTTCGTCTCATCGGGAGGAAGAATCTCTGAACAGATGTGGATACTTCTGACGAATCTGGTCTTCACGTTCCCAAGTGAATTTGTGACCTCGTCGTGAATTCCACCGAACCTTGACAATAGGGATACGACTTTGCTTGAGTTGTTTGACCTCTCGGTCAACAACCTCAAGTGGTCCTTCGGTGTAATTGAACTTATTGTCGATCTGGACCTCGTCCAATGAGATGACAATGGTCTAACCAGACAGGCACTTTTTCAAGTGCGAGACGTGAAAAGCGTTGCGGATGATAGAGAGTCCTTGAGGGAGTTGGAATCGGTAGGTTACCGGGCCGGTTCGTTCTAATATCTCGAATGATCCGGTGTATCTCGGGCTTAGCTTGATGCGCTTCCTGAAACGGGTTAGCCCTTTCCAAGGCGATATCTTGAGAAATTCTCAATGAACCTTCGATAGTAGCCAGCCAATCCTAGGAATTGTCGGATTTCCGTAGGAGTCGTTGGGGCTTGCTATTTCTCAATCGCTTTGTTTTAGGCTGAGTCTACGTGAATTCCCTCCTGATTGATCGCATGACCAAGGAAATGTACTTCCCGGAGTCAGATTTCACATCTCGAGAATTTGACGTACAGCTTCTGATCTCTAAGAAGTTCCGAAATGAGTTCCAATTGTTTCGCGTGATCCTACTCGTCCCTTGAGTAGGTGAGGATGTCATCTATGAATACGATCACAAATTTGACCAGATACGGTCTACACACCCTGTTCATCAGATCCATGAACACCGCTGGTGCGTTGGTCAGACCGAAAGGCATAACGAGAAATTCGTAGTGCCCATATCGGGTTCGAAAAGCGGTTTTTGGAACGTCGGTCTCACTGACTCGAACCTGATGATAACGAGAGCGGAGATCGATCTTAGAAGAATAAGTTGCTCCTTGCAACTGGTCGAACAGATCATCGATTCTCGGGAGTGGGTATCGGTTCTTGACGGTCAGCTTGGTCAGTTCGCGGTAATCGATACTCACATGAAAGGATCCGTCTTCTCTTTGACAAAGAGGATTGGGGCTCCCAGGGGGACGAGCTTGGACGAATAAGACCGTGATCTAAAAGTTCTTGTAGCTGTATCGACAGCTCCTGCATTTCCGGTGGGGCCAGACGATATGGTGTCTTGGCGACCGGTGCTGCGCTAGGAACTAGGTCTATCCGGAATTCCACTTGTCGATGTGGCGGTAGCCCGGGTAAATCTTCGGGAAAGACTTCAGGGTGATCCTTGACTACTGGGATATCTTGTACTCGATTCTCTTTGGGTTTACGTTCGAAAACGTGAGCGAGGAATGCGTCACAGTCCTTCTCGAGGTACTTGCGAAATTTAATGGAGGACACGATACGGAGTTGTCTTCCAGGTTTGTTTCCTTGAACAACTAGAGTTTCACCGTCTGAGAGGGGGATACCAATGAGTTTGTTGAAACAGACGATCTCGGCTCGGAAACGAGACGAACAGTCCATTCCGACGATAATGTCAAAGCTTTTCAGCTCTATCGAGATCAAGTCGGTGGGGAGAGTCTTATCGGTCAAGCACATTGAACACCCTAGGATTATGTCCTTAGCTTTGAATCCTTGACCGTTAGCAGATTCGATAGTAGAGCTATCCTTAAGAACCTTAGATCCTAGATTGATAAGGGGTCTAATTCCTAAGGACACGAGGCTTCTCTCTACTTATGAATCGAATAACATAGATGCGAAATATCGTTCACAGGAAATTTACCTGTCGCTCGCCTCTTCCCTTTATTACCAGTTCCCTTTCGGCAGTGCTTGGAGAAGTGCCCCGCTTTGTTACATGTGTTGCACACTGGCCAGTTTCCAACATGATGGAAGTTGCATTTGCCACACTTAGGGTATGGCCCAGCGTAAGTTTGGGGTCCTGTTGTGGGGGCAACAACTGCTGCAAGGTTGCGTGCGGTCTTGGGTTTCTTGATGTGGTCGTCTGCATTTGGTTGTTGATCAGCTTTTCGTTTACCATTTTCCTCTCGCTCGACAGGTGTTGGAGCGGAAAGGAGGTTGCTGGTTAGACGATGAGCGAGGACAACTACGCTCTGTATCGTCAGCGGCTCTGCAGAGATCACCATCCCTCTGATTTCGGGAACAAGGCCGGAGATGTATCGGTCGATCCAGTTTTCTTCTGGGGTTACCAACCTTGGTACCAGTCTGGCCAGCTCATGGAAACGGGTAGTGTATCCGTCGATGTCGTTGCCGACCATCGTGTGATTCCAAAGCTCTGCCTCGAGCTTCTTCATCTCACCCTTGGAGCAGTATTCCCTCATGAGGAGATTCTTGAATTCGTCCCAAGTGAGGGCATAGGCAGCTTCACGTCCTCGGGTTTGGATCACGAGGTTCCACCACGATGGGGCCCGTCCGTGGAGTACGCAGGAGGCATACTCCACCTTATCAGTTTCAGCACAGCGGCTAATGTGTAGGACTGATTCGATGCTTTCGAACCAGGAGAGTAGCCCTACAGCACCAGTGGTGCCATGAAACTCCTTTGGCTTACAAGCCATAAAGCCCTTATATGTGCAAATGGGGAGGTTTCGGTTTTGGTTCTGGTTATCTCCCTGTTGTTGTTGTTGTTGTTGTTGCTGGTTTTGGTTGTTGTTTATCCCAGCAGTGATCTGGGCGATCATGTTGGGCATGGCAGCGTTAAAATGAGCAGCGACTTGCTCGGCTATGAGGCTAGCATTGCTTCGCGCAGGAGCCATGTTTCTACAACCGAAAAAGGAAAACCAGTTTAGAACGCACGAATAGGAATAGGTGATAAGAATTTTAAAAAATGACTAACGACCGTGATACATAAAAAGAATTAAGGAAGGATAAATAGCTCACGCACGATAATGGTTACAGAATGATAATACAATTCAAGCACAACCAAAAGTAAGGAGATGTTCCATTTTATAAAATCGGTTACCTGTTTCATCGAGATAACAAGGTAGAGATTAAAACATGAATACTAACGTGAGTTTTAAGTGGCTACACATACAGAGAAATTTCAACTTAAACTAGAGTACAGCACATGACGTGAAATAAGCTAGTGGAGCATGTTTAGGGACATCTTCGGGAAATTAGCGGTAATCAGGGTACTTATCACCAGACACTCGCTCACTAGGCGCTGATGGGTCCTTGATGTCGACTGAGTTGAAGAGACGATTCGAAGGGAATGCTCGGATAGGCGGCGAGCAGTGTCGGAGACCTGGAACAGAAGACGAGCATATTGCTCAGTCTCCCCAGTAAGTCCCTGAAGGTCTGTGCGGAGTGTAGGGTACTCGGCCGGGGTAGGCCTCCGAATTGGGGTCGTAGTGAGTAGTGGTAGAGATGGTCTTGCTCTCGCATGTAGCGATCCATGCTTTGCGTTGGCGATGCCGCATACAAATCTTCGGGGTGTAGTGGAATATGGGAAAGTGCAGCTATGACTGGGTTGGGAGTCTCTTGTCCCATCAGGTGGTGAGGTAGTTGATCGGGTAGCATGACCTGCTTACGAGCAGTCGTACGAATGTGCGGTCCTTATCATTGTGGAGCTGTGACGGGGACCGGTGGAACGGTAGTTAGGGCAGTCCTTGGACTGGATGTATTGTGGCTGTTGGCAATGGCTTTGGGGCTCTCCTCCGAAGAGTCGGTAGGGTTGTGGTGCTGGGCTCCCGACACGGTGACGTCGTCAGAAACCTCAGTCGAGAATACAGTTCGGGAGTGCAAGTGCGAACGATAATATGACGATCGGAACATGTCGTAACTACGAATAGACGGTACACGTGAGTATAGGGGAAAAAGGAAATATGTAAATAACAGTGCACGTACGGGTCAGTCACGTGAGAATCGGGAATCAGTGGGACCGGGAACCTTTGACTCGAAAAACCGTTAACAATAGCAATTACGTTCCGTTCTTGCATAGTTTATTCCGAACTAGGCGTAGTTGGCCAAATTACGCGTAGTTAGCAATGAACCATGCATTTGCGGAATTAATCCACTAAAGTTTAAAACTCGTGAAATGATTTTTTTCGAAAAGCCTTGGTTATAGTTTGGTTTTGAAAATTTTGAAAACTCGTATTCACTATAACCTGTGCTCTGATACCAAGTCTGTCACACCCCGCTAAAGCGGAAACACGGAATGTGAAGAGCAGAGATATCATAACACGAGATATAATAAAACACAAACGATTTTCAAGTCATTATAATTAAATAGTCAAACGTTTACAAGTTCAAAATAACCAAGTGTTTAGCATTTCAGTACAACAAGCTACATAAGCAATCATTTGAACAACATTCCCAAAATAATAGACATGGTCTTCTCCCGATTCATGGTTCACGTGACTTGCCTGACCCGTCCGATAGCTATGCACTTCTAGTCCTTACATTTCGTTTCCTGAAAACATGAGAAAAAGTGTCAACTACAAAAAGTAGTGAGTGAGTTACAGTTTTCTAGTCCTCGACTAAAAACAGTTTCGGCAAAGTATAACAATACTTTGTAAAGAGTTTTGGTAAGTATATCAACACTTGTATAGAAGTTTGCGTAAAAAGAGAATATTGATTGTGAATTGAACATCGTCCTCTTGATAAAGTATGAAGCTAAGTGTTCTCACTTAACCGGTTTCCCCACGCCGAATTCGAGTAGATGAACGAGTTGACCGTGAGATCCTTCTCTCGCATTATCATACGAGATGTTGTACGTATTGACCGTGAGATCCTTCTCCCGCATTATCATACGAGATGTTGTACTTATTGACCGTGAGGTCCTTCTCTCGCATTATCATACGAGATGTTGAACGAGTTGACCGAGAGATCCTTCTCTCGTATTATCATACGAGATGTTGAACGAGTTGACCGAGAGGTCCTTCTCTCGTATTATCATACGAGATGTTGAACGAGTTGACCGAGAGGTCCTTCTCTCGTATTATCATACGAGATGTTGAACGAGATGACCGAGAGGTCCTTCTCTCGTATTATCATACGAGATGTTGAACGAGTTGATAATGTGTACTTAGGTGAACTCCGAGAGACGGTCGAATAATGTGTACTTAGGTGAACTCCGGGAGACGGTCGAATAATGTGTACATAGGTGAACTCCGGGAGACGGTCGAATAATGTGTACTTAGATTAACGCCGAACGAAGGGATAGTCATAACCTAAGTTTCAGTATCCATACACTAAGCGGCTTAACAAAGCTAATAGTGTGTAAAGAGTTCGGGCACTGTTTTCATGGTAGGCACTTACGTCTAGCTATATCCTTATCAAGAGACGATAGAGATGTCAAAATCACGGCATTTAAAGGACGTACGATAGATCATTAAGTTCAAGTATATACCGAGCGTCCATTTGAAAATATAAATACATATATGCGTATAAAGTCTATTGATTGTAAGAGAACATGCAATCAATCGTTTAGTTTACAATAGTGCCGAGTGTGGCAATTAAAAGCATACGCATATAAGTTTCATAAATCGTTTCATAAGTTCGTAGCACAGTTCGTAAGTTCATAAATCGGTTCATAAGTTCGTAAAACAGTTCGTCCTCATGTTTCCCCCAAAAAGAAGTATAAAAACAGTAAAAGAGTGGGGATGTAACTCACGGTTTGCGAAGAATAGCACAATAGAGAGAGCGATCGGAACGGGTCGAAACGGGTCGGAAATCACGGAACTCCTATTGTAATACCAAGGTTTAATAAGTACCAATGTTAGTTAACGAAATGCTTTTATTATAAGTGTTGGTTTTTGGTCTACCGAAAATCGGGCAGCGCTTCCGCGCCAAAATCATTAAGTCCAATTTAAAAACACTTTCCCGCTTAGCAATTTCCATAACATATTACATATATTTACCGACACAATGTCATATAAAACTTGTTCATTTAGTCCTTTTATGTAAGTTGGACTCATTACAGGTTATGGTTCATAAATTCAGTTTCGAACACAAGTTTAAAGCAACAAGTTTAGAGTTACGCTCAATAACGGTTTAAATAAGGTTTTGTAACAAGTCTGCGCCACGACCGCCTCGCGGTGGAGGGACTGCGCCGCGGTCAGAAGTTCACCACGACCGCCTCGCGGTGGCGGTACTGCGCCGCGGTCATGGGTTTACCACGACTGCCTCGCGGTGGAGGCACCGTGGCGCGGTCGCGAGACAGATGTTTTACCAAAAATCGTTTTTGATAAAATTCGTTATTTTTGAGTTAGATTTCGACATGCAATGGCTAAAACTAGTAAAACCTTTTATAATAACAGTTTATATCCACTTTTTAACCATAAAAACTAGGATCTATGGAATGATTTGTAAAATCCCGTTTTTATATACACATGGTTATGAAACTCCATAAAAACAAGTTTTTAGGCATTAGATCTTACATGCAATGAGGTATTTTAGTAGTATATAGTAAATGGAAGTGTTTTTACCGGGTAGAAAAGCTTTGATGATGTTTTGTTGGAGATTTAAGCTCCAAAATGGAGAAAAACGTTTTTGCACCCAAAGATCGAACCTTTCTTGCTTCCCTTGAGTATTAGGACGATTTGTGTGATGTTTTTGATGAATTATTTCTGTGAATAGGGCTGTGATTAATTGAATTTTGAGAGTGTGTAGTTGAGAGTGAGAGAGAGTGAATGACAAATGTATGTGTAAATGTGTTTGGTGTTTGAAAAATGAAGCTTGAGAGGTGTTAAAAAAAAAATTTACAGGACCTCTAAAAGGCTTCTAACATGTCCAACCCGGAGCCAAAGTTTTGGGCTCGGGTTTGGGTTTGTTTAGTTAAGTTTTCAAAGTTAA
>CAJVGC010000490.1:0-51454 GCA_910822075.1 Senecio squalidus
CAAGACATGTTGGTGGTGCCCAGATTTGAACCCGAGACCTTTACTACTAATTCTCATTTTTTTACTGTTGAGCCACAAGACGAGGACTATTTAGCCATCTCATAAAAAGTATAGCCATTATAATGTATATAGTTTTTAAAAACATTCCAATTTTTTAATGCTACCCGAAATAAATCACGCTATTATGTTTTAAGTCAACCGGTAAACAATCATTTGTTTTAGAGAAGCAATTTAAGTTAAAATCTTCAAAATAAGCCCAATAAATATCAAATTTTGAATGTACTTTTGAAATTATGTAATAACCAATCCCCGACCCACTAGCCATATTGATATCGACGGGCCCATCCCGCGACCCACTACACATACTGATAGTCTGACATATATATAACGAAGAAAACGGGGGACAACATTAATTAATGGTCTATTTCTTGCAGGTTCTTCTCGTGACTAAAATAAGACACAAGATTTCAAAATAATAAGGCATGTGATCGAGTTGTGATTAGTTTTGCACTTATTTATGAATGATGGTATAGTAACACCATTTATCTTTTCTTTTTACATCGAAAAACTATAACTCAAACTGTCGATTTCTTTCTTCTTCTATAAAATTTGAGTTCTTGATGTATAAATGTATGGTTGTTTGTTTCGTTTTTATGTAAATGTATGAGGAAATATGTTGGCTAGTAACAAAAAATTTGTAACTTATTGTTTACAGTATGATAGTAAAATAAATGGAATGTATTCTGTTTAGAATATATGTATAGGTTGGGTAAAACAAGCGGGAAGTTTGAGCTTCAAAATTGTAAACAAAATGTGAAAACTACAAATTGAAAAAAATAATAAGTTCATGAAAGACTTAAAATTTCTTTAATTAGTTTTGCTTTTAAAAGATACAAAAGCTTTTAATAGTTTATTAATCAAATTTCTTATAAGAGAAGCTTATAAGTTTTTAAAATCAAAAGTTTTAAGCTCGCTAAAAGCTCTTTGTCAAACATTGAGAAAGAAAAAAAGTTATTTCCATATTAGTAAAAATGTTATATAAATTGTTATCAGTCTAATAATGATATAATTCGTTTGATGATTAACGTATTTACTTAAATTTTTCTTTCTTATGATTTTGTTATATATCTCAATTTTTGTGTTAAACAACTCTTCTCTTTGTAGTTAAGTTAGGCTGGACGGAGTAAACGGAAACTCACCTTGGTGAGTTTCAACCCGTGTGCGGGTCTTATCCCGGAAGGGAAAGTGACCATGGGTGAGTTGCATCATCACGGTGACTTGGCCATTTTTCCTCGCTACACAAAGGTGACTTACTCACCATGGGTGAGTTTTGGGTTAGTGGTGCATCCCGCCCCCCCCCCCCCCCCCCCCCCCCCCCCCCCCCCCCCCCCCCCCCACCCCCCCCCCCTCGGCCGTTGGTGAGATTTAGAAGAAAAAAAAAAACTTTTTTAAACCCCACCTTTTTACCTATAAATACCCACTAACTCAACAATTTTTAAACACAACATTCTCATTTTATATCAAACTCTCTCAATATATCACTTCACGCATTCACTATTTTTTAGAAAATGAACTCGGCTACGATTATGAGGCCTTGATTTTGATGGATGAAGCAGAAGTTACTAGCACGTCGTCGTAAGATAACTATGATTAAACGAGCGATTTCGTTTATTAAAAGAAGACGAATAGCAAACCGACCAACAAGAAATGTTATAAATCGAGATCGTACTGGTTCTCATCAGTGTTTAGTTAACGCTTTTTTTAGCGATGAACCGATGTATGATCTTGAGAAATTTAAGAAGACGTTCTGAATGGGTCGCCCTCTATACAACGAGATAGACGATGTTGTAATTGATCACGATCCATACTTTCGTGACAGTATGGATTGTTCCGAAAGAATGGGCGTTTCTGGGTTGTTAAAGTGTACATCTGCAATTCGTCAATTGGCATACGGCGTCAATGCTGATTTTCTAGATGAATATATGCAAATGAGCGAAAGAACTGCGCGTGAATCTCGCGATCATTTTTGTGAAGCTATTATAAAAATTTATGGACCTGAGTATTTGAGGAAACCCACAGTTACTCGTGTCGAAAAACTATATCGGCATCACGAACAAAAGCACGGGTTCCCAGGGATATTAGGAAGCCTTGATTGTACAGACTGGGAGTGGTTCGGTTGCCAGTACAAGTTTAAAGCACTATACGTTAGACGTGATCATGGTTCAAATCCGTTCATTTTGCTCGAAGTTGTTGCATCGCAAGACTTATGGATATGGCATGATTTCTTCGGTGTGTCTGGGTCAACAACGACATCAGCGTTTTACATCAGTCGCCATTATTTAATGATCTCAAAACTGGACGGGCACCAGAGATTCCATTCGAGGCTAATGGCGTAACTGTCCCAAGTGGATACTATCTTGTTGATGGGATATACCCAAAATTGGCCCCGCTCGTTAAGACGATTCCCGAACCAGCTAGTAATGACCACAAGAGAATTTTGTATAAAAAAAGGCAGGAATCAGCAAGAAAAGATGTCGAACGAGCGTTTGGTGTTCTGAAAAAGAAGTGGGCGATACTCGCCAATCCTACACGAACTCAGCAAAAAAAAAAAGATTACTAATATGATGTAC
Source organism: Senecio squalidus (assembly GCA_910822075.1). NCBI lineage: Eukaryota > Viridiplantae > Streptophyta > Magnoliopsida > Asterales > Asteraceae > Senecio > Senecio squalidus. The sequence continues at coordinate 2,631 of CAJVGC010000490.1, forward strand.
ACATGCATCATATTACATAATATGATTCAAAAATTCAAAGGATATGCGATATCTCCCAGATGGTTCCCGGAAGAAGCACATCAACCGGAAGACCCGTTGCGAAATGAGGAACAAGTGCGAGCTGTAATTCGTTGGATCACCTCATCAGAAGCACACTCAAACCTTCGACACGATTTGATCGAACACTTGTCTCTTAATGCTTAGTTTAATCTTTATTTGTAATGTCTTTTTAATATTCGTGTACCGTTTTTAACGTTTGAATAAAAGTTTTAAATTTCGTTAACATTTTTTTTTCGTACGTTTACGTTTACGTAAATATTTATTTTTTTAGTTTATAAATAATAGTATTTAAATGAAAAAGGTAAGGTGAGTTGGGGGTGAGTTGAATGCATGGTGAGTCTTATTTCCTGAGTAAGGTGAGTTTGTTTCTGGAGAGAGAAAGCTGACGTGGCAGGATGAGTTGGGGTGAGTTTTGTTGCTTATTCCATTTAGCCTTATAGACTTATCGATTATATTTATTGCATTTATTTATAACATTGGTGAGTTGTCAAGGCTTAACCATTACCGTACTATGTCTTAGACGTCCAATGTTATACTACTTATTTGTGATTACGACGAGGTTGATTTGGATTATGTATCGTCAATTACTAATTAATCAGAAACACAAAATATGATAAATTGGTACTTTTCTTTAATGCAATAATAATCATATGCACAAGTTTCTCTTAAAATTGACTTTTTTTTGTCTAAACTTTGTTTGTAAGTTGAGAACATGTTATTAGACATTTATAAAGTCAAACTTAGACCTTTTCAAAAGCCACTTTTTAGTTCAAACTATTGATTGCGTTACCTATTTGATTGAATAAGAATCACCTAATTTTATATGACGACGCAAGGTCCATAAACTGGACCAAGATCCCTCTCCAATTATTACTTTTCAGATTTCAATATCTTATTATCAATATGTTACACTTAAGTCCCATATATTCCTAAATTTTACATTTTTTTGTAATCTTTTCTCATTATGTTCAATTAGATTTTTTTTAACATAAATTTTCTTAGCGTTGTGAATCGCAATTTTTAGAACTATCGTTTATAGATTGTGACATGTATCAAAAATTTATAAATTTAGTTGTTTTTCTGAAAATTTAGAGTTGATTATGTAAATCAGAGATTGTTAGTAAAAAGGTATAAATAAATAGGCTCTTGCTAGAATGTATCCGGTAGGCATACGTTTTTGGACATTAAATGAACTTAAATTTTCCTTTTAAATAGAGAAATTATTGAATAGAAGTAAAAATACGTATGTAATTAACGTGAATTAAATGTATTTTATTGATAGAAAGAGAAATTATAAGCTCATTAAATGCATAAAAACGTGTGTCTACTGGACATATTTTAGCAAAACCGCTCTAAAAATTGTGTTTCACATAATTTTTCTTAAAAATTATTTGTTACTTTCATTCAAGCACATATGTCAATTTCATATTTCAAGTTTTGAGTTTCTCATCAATTAAAAAGAAAAATGAAAAACAAGTTCATTTAAATAGGTTTTCCTTATACATATTTCTTCAAATAGTTATAACTATCCCTGACAATTTTTTCTTAAAATAAATATAGGTAATAACCACATCAAAATGTTAACTGTTCCGTTATCTTTACGCATCTCCTCTTTATTCTTAATCTCTTAAAATTTAAGTAATTAAAATTACTTTTTTACCCTTTTTATACATTTCACAAAATTCGTCATTTAAAACACTTTAGTATTAGTGATATTTCCTTAATTACAACAATAACTAATAAATAATAATAACTATCTTTATCTTTATCTTTACTAATATATAAAACATTTTCACTTTTTATTAAAATTTTAAATTTTTAAGTAAAAAATATAATTAGTAATATACCCCTTAATGAATATAACATATAAACTAATCTTAATTTCCTTTAATATAATCACCTTAAATTAATTGATATTAAATTTGTATTCATATAACCATTCTTTTTTAACTTTAAACGTTATTTGATGAAGTAATTTATCAAATATTTGATTTATAATCTAAATTTTATAAAGTTAGTTGATAGTGTTGTGGTTCGTGTTGCTCTATAATTCTAGCAAGATGGTTATCATCAGAAGTTTATATTCTTCTATTGGTCATTGATAAGTCTTAATACCAATAAGTTGAGTAGTATTACATTTGATACTTTTAAGGTTAATAAACCGTGTTACCATATTGATTATCCTTCATTACAACATTCGAAAGTATGAGTTACCTAATGGATTCATGGAAACAGACTGAATTTGAATGTCTCGAAGGAAAATATTTTTTTTTTGGCTTGAAAACCATAACGATAAACGATTAGAAAACGTAGTGTCTGAATGGATTTTTAAATTGTTGTTGCATCGTTGAAGGATTAGACGTCACCTATTAAAAAAACAAAAAGACCTGAAGATTAGACTTTTGTTATGTTCGCAAATGAGCTTAATCTTCAAATGAGTCGAATTACCCAAATGGGTTCAAATGATCCGAACGGAATATATTATGCGGGGTGTTTGGATGAAATCTAGAAAAAATTGAGTGAATTTTAATTGAATTCTTTTTTCATAACATGTTTGTTTGAAGTTTATGATGGAATTTAAATTCGTTGGAATCTAAATTTTTCTTTACTTACAAATTTGAGATTCCTTAGGGTAGTGGAGAAAAATTGAGAAAATCGATCATACGACATAATAATTACTATCGCTGAACGGTCGAACCATAAATTGTTACCACCAATTTTTTTTATATTGTCCGAATGCCCGAACTTTATACTATTACACTCCACATATATGTAACGAGACAAATAATAAGTTACCATAAATCACCCCCTTGTAAGTTATTGAATATAACTTTTTTCATCCACTACATCGCGCGGATACCATACTAGTAAATATAAAAGACACAACTTGATGCAATTTTTTTTTTCAGTACAACATAAAAAAAAAACTAATAAATTCCATCAACATAACCTCATGGCAAATGTTTAAAACCATAAGTACTAAATCGAAACTTCCTAAAACTTACAATTATTGCATATATAAAAGCAACAATAAACAAATCATTCCACTTATTCTATATATCCACTATACAAATCCATGAAAAGGCAATACGCAAAGATTGAAAATGAATGAATGTGTGTGACTATTCTATATTCTTATATCTATATCTATATCTATATATATAAAAATATATATATAAAAGTATGATTATTAGATAAAAACAAAAACCAATAGAAAATAAAGAAGCCATAAAAACATACCCCTCGAAAACAGAGCATAAGACACAAACCCAAATTAACACACAACACAATCAATCAAAACAAACGCTCTCTGTTTGGTTTGGTTTGTTTCGGGAATTTCGAATCTGCCAGCCAAATTACATCTTGAATCTTTTATGAATCTATCTTTTATGAATCTAATATTTATAATAATAAGATAGAGATCTCAGTTTTTCAATTTTATATGCTGCTGCTGGCAGATTCTGTTTCCAAAACATAGATTCCATTGTTTTTTGTTTGTTTTTTTGTTGTTAATTTTGATGGGTTTTGTTGGGGAGACAAATGGTGGAGGTGCAAAATCTGGGTTTAGAAGTTTGGTGAGAAGGAAACGGGTTGATTCGGCTCATTCGAATTCGGGTCATCACCAATTGGCTAGAGAATTATCCATTCTTCATCTTATTGCTATAGGTATATTTATAATCATAGTTTATTATGTTTTGTATTCTTAGTTTTCGTGTTTTTTGTTATAATCTCTTCGAGTTTGGATATGGATTAGGATGGTGTTGTTTTCTTATTTAAGTTGGTGGACCTTTTTGGTAGTTGTACTCGATAATCTCGTTTTGGTAATTGTACTCAATAATGTTATATCTAATCGCCTAGTTTAGTAATTACTCGTGTATGATACATTCCTTGTCTCACATCATCCACTGACAAAGGAGATGTTGGGTATATAAGATTAAACTTGGCCTTAACTAGTGGACTCGTTTTGGAGTGTCTGGGTACTGAAGCGGACAATATATGCTTGTTTCGTCGGTTTCTATTGTTATATGGACTGTTTTAGTAAATTTGTGATAAGTCTCCATATCATAAAAAAATGTGACATAAGCTCATTTCAAAAAAGTATAATTATCATGTCGGGACGTTGTTGAGAATAATTACCAAAACTTACTATTAGCACAAACTAAAATTAAGGGATTTAATTTAGAATATTTAATAGCATTGCATTAATTTGGTGATGATGAAATATATCAGGTGTTGGTTCAACGATTGGAGCTGGTGTTTACATTCTTGTTGGAACTGTTGCACGAGAGCATTCTGGTCCTGCTCTTGCGTTTTCTTTCCTAATTGCTGGAATAGCAGCTGCTCTTTCTGCCTTTTGTTATGCTGAGCTGGCAAGTCGTTGTCCTTCAGCCGGAAGTGCATATCATTATTCTTACATTTGTGTTGGAGAAGGTCTTGCATGGATAATTGGATGGGCTTTGATTTTGGAATATACAATTGGAGGATCTGCAGTCGCTCGTGGAATTTCTCCTAATCTGGTGCGGGTTTTTAACAGCATAGTATCTCATGAGTTTTTCGTTTAATTATATGGAAATTATATTCTGAAATTAAATATTATCTTCTTTTTTTAGGCATTGCTTTTTGGAGGCCCGGACAGTCTTCCTGTTTTTCTAGCCAGACATTCTATTCCCGGGCTTGGTATTGTAATTGACCCGTGTGCAGCCCTTTTGGTTTTTGTTGTTACCGCGCTATTATGTGTTGGAATCAAGGAGGTACTCATTACAAGATTGAATAAATTTCTTTTAATTATAAAATTTCCTTCATAAGTTTTGAACTATTCTTAAACTTGTTTGTTTTTGTCATAGAGTACTTTTGTACAATCGGTTGTCACCGTTGCCAACATATGTGCCATGATATTTGTGATTTTAGCCGGTGGATATTTAGGGTTCAAGAACGGATGGGTTGGCTATAAAGTTTCCGAAGGGTAACAGAAATTACCTTTTTACCTTTACGTGTTCAACAAGATCATTTTTTTTCATCTTATTTTTTCTTATGTTATTGTGTAATAGATACTTCCCGTTTGGAGTAGACGGGATGCTTGCCGGGGCTTCTACAGTCTTCTTTTCCTACATAGGGTTTGATTCAGTTGCTAGTACAGCAGAAGAGGTACATAAATAATTACATTTCCGACCATTTTTTAAATATCTAAAATACTTTACAATAACAAAATTCGTGAATTATACAGGTGAAGAATCCTCAGAGGGATTTGCCTTTGGGTATCGGGGCTGCATTATCGATTTGCTGCATATTATATATGTTGGTCTCTTCTGTAATTGTTGGTTTAGTACCTTATTATGCAATGGATCCCGACACCCCTATATCTTCTGCATTTGCAAGCCATGGTATTCAATGGGCCGCGTAAGTAAATCTTTTATATTTTTTCTGTTTTTTTTCTTTCCGACTCATCATTAGCTTTTATTAAGAATCTCTTATTACTTGACAGGTATATTATAACAATCGGAGCTGTAACTGCTCTCTGCTCCACGTTAATGGGTTCACTTTTGCCTCAGGTAAAAAAACACATTTTCTTTGACCATGAAGTAAAAACTTTTATTTTGGATTTATTGAGAGAATTTTGTTTTGTCTTGAAGCCACGAATCTTGATGGCAATGGCTAGAGACGGTTTACTCCCACCATTTTTTTCAGAAGTCAATAAACGCACACAAGTTCCAGTTAAAAGCACCATTTTGACTGGCTTGATTGCCGCCACCCTGGCATTTTCCATGGATGTTGAACAGTTGGCAGGGATGGTATGTCTCATTTCTTCTATTCTTTGTGGGTCCGTTAGCGTTGCACAATCAGCGATAAAAATAGTTTGTTTGTGTTTACAGGTGAGTGTAGGTACACTTCTTGCATTCACAATGGTCGCAGTTTCGGTTCTGATACTTCGGTATGTCCCGCCAGATGAGGTCCCACTTCCATCGTCGCTTCAGGCAGCAATAGATTCGGTGTCTTTGCGTTATAGCAGTCTTATGAGAACCGAGGAAACTGTTGTTGACGTCAGCAAGGGTGAAAATGATCCTTCTGACGAGAAAAATGACGTTTTATCTAGAGGAGAGACATCAGCTGAATATCCTCTAATTGCTAAAGTAGCAGCTCAAGGTTTATAATAATCCCGCTTCCTAACAATTTGTACACACATCTTTTACTTGACAATTTTTATTTATTTCTATTTTATTTTATTTCTGCAGTGATATTTAATGAGAAAAAAAGAAGAAACATCGCAGGTTGGACTATAATGCTTACTTGTGTTGGAGCGCTGATTCTTACGTATGCAGCCTCAAATCTTGGTATTCCCAGGTTAGTTCATTTCCTGTTTCTTTGCCAAAAATTGTATAATCTGAAACTTATTGACTTTGTGTCAATTTTTATTCTATAAGCAGTTATTTTCGGTTGACACTATGTGGAATTGGTGGAATTCTGTTATTATTCGGTCTGGGCGTGCTTAGTTCTATCGAGCAGGATGACGCCAGGCACAACTTTGGGCACTCAGGGGGTAATATTTCTTTTTTTTTTAACGTTTTGTTGACTTTCAAGGTCAAACACCAAGAACAGAATTTAAGACACAAATTATATGTTCTTTTTAGGTTTCATATGCCCGTTTGTTCCTCTCCTGCCTATCCTTTCGATTCTCATCAATACGTATTTGCTTCTAAATCTTGGGTGAGTATTTTTATCTAGTATTTCTATTCTCCATGTTTGACTTTAGAAAGTCAAATACTTATATCATACATTTTTTTTTATGAAAACTCTAGGGCGGATACTTGGATGCGTGTATCAGTATGGCTGTTGATAGGAGTATTTGTATATTTAATCTATGGACGAAACCACAGCTCACTGCAACACGCAGTTTATGTACCTGCTTCTCATGTCGATGAAATTTACCGAAGCAGTGCAGAATCATTGCCAATGGAACACTAAGAAACAAGATCAAACTCAGATTGTTTGTTTTGTACTTTACGCTCTTTGTATTATATCATATATGTGCTGCGGTTAACAACCAAGATATATGTTCATTTTATGTAAATATCTACATACACGCCTATTGAATTATCAGGCTAGAGGAATTCCTAGTCGGGAATTCCGTAATGAAATGTATCATCTTGTTTTATAATATATCCATGATGCCTATCTATTGAAATTTCAGAGTTTGTGAAATTCTTTTTTGGAAATTCCATATTAAAATGCTTGACTTGATCAAATTTGTTGACCTGTTTCATTTGTTATGAATACAAGACATTTAGAATCGACTTAAGAATACTAAATCTGAGATTGAGGCCTTCGCAAATACGCTTACAAAGGAGGTGCAACTTATTATCTGTCAATACAGCAAAAATTATACGCTGCATCAAGATTCATTGCTATCTAAAAGGCCTATTTACCCTTTTTAGAACTGTCCCTAACATTTCATTTATCACTTGGGGTAGGAATTCGCCATGGTTACATAGACGGGTATAAAATATGTTGGATATTTTGGTGGAATTTCAACATACCATCATATTAAACAACAGTGCCCGTTTGTTTAAATAAACTAATATGCGGTACGCACCAATGGTGGGGGACTGGGGGTGAAAGGGGGTTGTGCCTCCTTGTCGGGTCTTAGGGGCAACAGCCCTTTGAATTTTGCTTAGGGTAGCAGTCATTGACTATGTTCACATGCTGATATGAATTATGTATGTTCCGCATCAGCGTTTTAATGCTATTTTCATTAACATGTGTATGCTCAGCATTTAATCAATATGTTCAACACTAAATATATCATGTAACAATTTTAACGATCAATTAATTCTCTATCTTATCCTGTAACAGTTTCGTGAAACCCATGCTATAATAGGATCGAAATATTGTTTATGTAAAGTGATCGTTACATGATTTAGAGAAATATCCGGTCTATGAATCATATTATCATGTCTATTACTAACCAGCCTAACAGAATCATCTATCCAAAAAATGTACACCGACACGGGATGGAAACTAAAACACGGCATAGGAATTTCATCAACATAAAATGTGTACGCGCAGAATTAAGAAACACGTCTAGGGTCCGATTACAGTGTCTGTCCGCAACCTCAAAAAACGTTTAGGTAAAAAACAATACACACCACAAACATGATTGTAAGAGAAGAGGAGGGGGCGTCTTAACAAGACAAACGGTACTCGAAGAACAGAAGCATGCTGGTTGACTTCAGCCGAATGTTGCGAGTAAGAAGCTTTTGTAAATGCTCATGAACTTGGCTACAAATGCTGCAAACAACGAGATAGAACAAAAAAAAATATCAAACAGCTTGTTAAGTAGAAAAAAACTCCCATGACTGTAGAAGAAACGCTCATGAAGTCATAAATCCCGATGAACGCTCATGAAGTCATAAAGCATTTCAAAACTCAAAAGATTGTACCTTCAATGTGAAATATAGCTTTCTGTCCAAGACGCATCCTATGTTCCTGATAAAAATAAAAAAATAAAAATAAAAAACATATCACGGTAATCATCAGTAGAAAGGCATAAATGGCAAAAAGTTATTTGACAGAAGATTAGCATGAACTTACATAATACGCAGCCCAATGACAGACCTCATGCTTCAAATCATCATCAAGTTTCCTCAACAACTCCAAAAGCAGCCTCTGATATAACAACAAAACGTTATGATTTAATTACAACTTGTTGAAAAGATACGTAAAGCGTAATTCTGTAAAAGGAGATTATAGATATAACCTTCAATACAATTTCAGGAGGGATACAATTAACAAGTAACTCGTACACCTTTCCTCGAACCTGGAACAACCTATATCACAATAATGATTTGGAACATTTAAGTAACGTGTTTGAGGTGATATAAAATTTAATAATATGAGAAAAATCGTGATTCTGAAGATAGGAGATATAGACCTTTTAGGGCTTTGCTCTTTCATAATGTCAGACGCTATCTCGGTTACATATTCTTCCCAGTCCATCGGGGAAATTACTTGATTAGAAGTAAAAGGATATCTACAATAAATTTTTACTACGTTAACGTTACTTTCAAGAACAAAACAACAAAAGCACGAGAATAATGCAAGCATTGATCTTAACTGTTGGACACGACAAGTCTCAAATGACAATATTGCCCTCCTTAAACTCCGACCTGATTTTTCTGCTATACGTGCAGCAAATCCAGGAGGAAGTTGTAATCCTTCCTTCTTGCCGATAAATTCAACAACCTTAACAATCTGAAAAACAAGTTCAAACACGTTACGTAAACTGTAAACTGCAAACCGCAAACTTAAAGATAAAACTGTAAAACAGACCTGATCTTCTTTGGGTGCGTTTATTCTGACATTAAGACATCGAGAGCGCACTGCTTCAGTAACCTTTGACGAGCTATTACAACATAGAATCAAACGACATGAAGAACTGTACTTCTCCATAGTTCTTCTCAAAGAGTGTTGTGCTTCTCTTGAAAGTTTATCAACTTCATTAAGCACCAAAACTGATAACAAAATTAAAAAAAAAAAACATATATAATTTACCAATAACGTGACTCGTTCAAGCTCAAAGTTCAAATCTTTTTCAACAAACCTTTAAAACCCTTCTTTCCTTTTGTGTCAATTGGTCTATTCTTCGCCATTTCTTTAATAATTTCTTGAACAATATATCGATCTTGAAATCCAGCATCACTAGGATTCAACTCTACATGATGAGTACTCGATAAAGTAGTGAGTTCTAACTCAATAGTTCTACTTCCAGCCTACACATCGATTTAACGAGTCTCAATCTTACAAACAAACATAGTTTAACAAAATTACGATAATATCTTGAACAAAACGATACTTACATCAACTTTCCAGTTTTTATTCTCCACTTTCACCTAAAAATTAAACAAATTCAGAAAAAAATCAATAAAATATATAATCAAAAAAAAAAAAAAAATCAAATAAAAAAAGGAATACTTTTTCGGCACTAGCACCAAACATTTGTCTAAGAAGGGCCATGATTAGGGTTTTCTTGCCGGAGCCAGGTGGGCCATAGAAGAGTAAATGTGGGCAATCTTGTTCGGTGACCTAATTAACATGATGGAAGTTAGAAACCCTAGAATTTGGGGGTAAAATTGGAAATACAAAAAAAAATTGTGAAAAAAGGTACCAGTTTTTGTAGATTAAGAGCGACATCTTGGTGAACAAGAACCTTGTCTAGGGTTTTTGGTCTGTATTTGTCTACCCACAGCATCTTTGTGTGTTTTTGTGTGAAGAACTGGCGGGAAAGGATCGGAGCAAGTGAGTATAGAAGTTGTATCTGGTAATATTATATTGGCCTGACTTCATATGCTAAGGCCCAATGACCAATATATCTTGTTTGGAACCAGACATTAGGCCCGCGCGTTATATGTCAATGACTATTCCATATATAGTATTTGATTCTTTTTTTTTCTTTAACAAAATTTGAGAAAATTGCATGAAAATGTAAAGGGGAAAATGCCGAAAAAGGTAAAATAAAATCCACATTTTGACATTTGAGGGTATGTAAAAAATTTTGGAACCAAAAAGGATTAAAAAATCGAATTTGGCACAATAAAGGATTATTTGCGAAAGGTAAGTTTTTAACTTGTTTTCAACATGTAAAACATTAAATAACGCGTCTCGTTTTTTTCTAAAAGTGACGAGGAATTAGAGAAAATCACATTTTCAAAAAGAGTTTTAATCATATCTTAAAAATTTAGGCTTGAAACTTCATTTTAACGATTAATAATTTTAGAAAATCCTCTTTTAAAACAAATGAGATTTTATAATCCCTTTTTAAAACAAATTAGATTTTATAATCCTTTTTTGAAACAAATTAGATTTTATAATCCTTTTTGGTTCTAAATTTTTTTACGTACCCCCAATTGTCAAAATTTGTATTTTATGTTACATTTTCTGGCATTTTTCCCAAATGTAAATGTAATTTGACAAAATATTGTGTGAATTTTATTCTATTTTATTTTTATCAAAATAACTTTAAATTTTATAGAAGACGTGCATTTACTAGTATAGAACCTGTGCGATGTAGCGGAGACAATAAACTATATTTGATATAATTACATTACGGATATATCACTACATAAATTAAATACGCAAAACGTTAAAAACATATAAAAAAAATAATATTTAAACTACAATCATAATGTAAAACATGATGATACGCATAGATACGAGCTTTTAAAAGATAGAAAATATAGTTCGTTGCAATTGTTGTTTTCCTTGTACTTGTTAAAACATTTACCCATTCAGTAGTCGTTTTTTCTGTTTCTTGATTGGTTCGAACTTACTTTACACTTTTCCTTGAACTGAGTTCTCTAATAGTTTTATATCTCGTTATCGGTTCTTCCAGGTAAGCTTTTTGCAATTGTTGACCATCTAACACATAACATTGTAATAAGCACATAAATACACCTACCTATAAATAAGAGCTTTTAAGATAAAGAATTAAAAATGGTGCATATTTTTAAAGAAAAGGAGTAAGTACCTATTTGAGCATGTACGTCCATAATGATGGTTTCTTCTTGAGAGGATACCAAACCTCTCTTAAGGTGTGATCTCAGATAGTTCACCTATTCTTTTCGGGTCTACATTTAGACATAAACAAATAAATATTTTTAATATATGAAACCTCATCGAGTACAATTAGAACCAACATGTGTGACACAAGTGTGTATGTGTTGACCCGACTTCCCATTCTCCATCAAACAAATTACAAAACAAACATATCAAGATGAACCTCTTTCGACTTTTCATTTTCCATCAATTTTTGCAGGGTTGTAATCGAACTTATTTATGAATTTGACCCACTTTTCCCATTTGTCAACTACTTTGGTTTCAAATCATAAATTCTTTTTTCAATATAAACGAAATTAGTTATTGTTATTATAGCAATTAAAGACTTCTAAGTCTACATGTTTAAAGTATTATTTCGTTCCATTCATTTAATTTACACGACTAAAACTTTATTAACTAACATTAATTAATTGTAAGGTGTTTTGAATTATAATATGTGGTGAGAGATATAAAAAGGTTAGATAAGCAATTTCAATTACTTAAATTTAAGGGATTAAGACTATGTGAGAAATGTTTTATAATATAGAGATAGATTATATTATAGTAAAAATTTAGTATATGTATTTTAGTAGAAAAAAGATGCATAATATTTTAATTATTTTAAATTTATGGGGTTATAAAATAAAATATATATAATTTTGAAAGTTTTTAAATTGAATAGAAGTTATTCTAATTTTTCTTAATTTCATAGAAATAGAAAGTTACTTTGTTAAATGTTAAAATTTTAAAATTAATTAGGAGAGAGAGTGTTGTTTGATTTAAATAATAATAAAAATTAGATTAAGGGTATTAACATAATTTTAAATCTTTGAAATTAAGGAATTAAGATGTATTGAAAAACTCTTTATATTATAATATAAATATTATTATTTGCTATGGTTATTTATTTATCTTACATTTATTCAATTAAAATGGGCAATAATAATGATAATAAAGTTTTAACCAAATGGTCATAATATACATGTTTGGAAAAATATTTAAATCCTACTAAGAGCACACGGAGTGGTCTCCGTTGTGGCTCGTTCTTGCACTCACAACGAGCATCCCAGCTCGTTACCACTCCGCCATCTCTTGTTGTGGGTGACCGTTGTCACCACAACGGGTCGTTTTGCTAAAAAAATTTTATTTTTTATTTTTTATTTTTTTTAATTGCAACGGCTAAAAAATTATTAAAAAAAAAAAGTAAAGAAAATCAATACCAACGGTTATATAACCGTTGGTTTAATTAAATAAATTTTTTTTTTTAAACCTTAATTTCACCGCAATTTAACAAAAAAATCACACAATTTCTCAATCTCTTTTGCTCACAGGAGCGTCAAACCGAAGCCATGTGCAGCTGACTAAGCTGACGACACTAAACCGTCAGTACAAGAAACGCCAAACGAGTCACGTGCTCAGCTGACATAAAGTACCTGACAGACGGCTAAAAGGACTGTACCACGTGGTACAGCAGAAAAGGTACTAGGGGTTTACCAATCGCCCGCTGGATATTAAGGAGGTGCCGAAGGTGCCACCTATGGACCGAATTCATCAAGGAAGGGAATATAGTGCGCCGAAAGAAGGAACAATCCATTATCCAGGGGATAATGGACCGAAGTACCAGGTAGTATAAATAGGTTCAGACCCATTCCAGGAAAAGGGGGGCTGAACCTTACACACACTAAATCAAGAACATTCCCCTTAAATGTTCTTGGTTATTCTTTCACCTTCTCAAACATATTAATTACTTACAACCTTTAAACCCTAAATTCTTGTCATGAATACTTACTCTCACACCCGAGCCTTATCGGGGACACCTCCCCGATAAGCTTTAGACGTTTATTTCGTGCTGCAGATTTCCAGTCAGAAGTCATCGTATGCAGGTTCGGTCTGCCGGGGATCTTGGTATCAGACAATGGGAAGCAGTTTGCGGACAATCCGCTCAAGTCATGGTGCAAAGAAATGAAGATCCACCAGAAGTTTACTTCCGTCGCCCACCCACAAGCCAACGGCCAAGTGGAGCGTGCCAATAGAAGCATAGTGGAAGGAATTAAAACCCGCTTGGATAAGGAAGGAGGAAGCTGGCTGGACCACCTCGTGCACGTGCTATGGGCCCACAGGACAATGGTCAAAACAAGCAACGGGGAGACCCCTTTCAGCTTGACCTACGGGACGGAAGCAGTTATCCCTGCGGAAATTGGTATGCCCACCAAAAGAGTGCGAACCACGGAGACCAACTCCGAAGAGCTTCGCCTTCACTTGAACCTCTTAAAAGAAAGAAGAGAGATAGCAGCAATCAACGAAGAGAGGTATAAAAGACAAGTCGAGGGGTATTACAATCAAAGGGTGAGGGCCACCGCGTTTAAACCGGGGGACTATGTGTTCCGAAGTAATGAGGCCAGTAGAGTGGAGAGCCAGGGCAAGCTAGGGCCCAACTGGGAGGGTCCGTACCAAGTGGCCGAAGCGTATGGAAATGGAGCGTACAAGCTGAAGATGGTCGGAGGAGATACAATTCCGAGGACTTGGCACGGAAACCTCCTCCGACGTTGTTACATGTAAAATCTCCTGTACACCCAATGTCAAATCTCCTGTAAACCTTCCATCGGAAGGGTGTAAGGGCATTGCCCACTTATTTATCAATACAAGCTATAGTTGCCTCCGGACTGAAGGGGCAACAATTTTCTCAGTACATGGCAAGTATCTAAGACCATTGATTAAATTATAATAGCGAGTGACTAATGATAACTAAATTCCTAAGAGTACTACGCTCTTAGAAGACGAAGGGGAGAGTGCCCTCTCTAATAAACTCCATGTTAGTCTGATATTCCAATCCTAACATAGACAGGTTTGAGCAACCTATCCAAAAATAACTCCGTGCTGGTCTGAGAATATCCCAGTACCGTAGGGTTGAGTAACCTCTCCAATTAACTCAGTAACAACGGAAAATACGTTAAGACATAATCTAACACACGATATTCGTTTAAGTTATAAATGTCGAATATATCTTAAGAAAATAGTTATTATGATGAAGGACGCTTCTCAAAATAAATATTTTAGCTTAAAGATAAAGTAAACGAATACACCATGATACAAGAAACCACTTTATCATTAATACGCTGGCCGAAGCCATGGTAATTACAGAATGGCCAAAGCCATTACAAAAAAAAAAACACATTTCAACCCTAACAATCTAGGTCCGGAGCGGGAGCTGGATCCAAAGCCTTAAGTTCCTCGATAGACAGATGTGAGCTAGCCCGGAGAAGATCAAGGTAAGGAAAGGACAACTGGGACAATGCAGCCATTGCTTCTTCATATTTTTGATCGGCCTGGGGATCAAAGGACGAAACCGTGCCCATAGGGGCACTAAGCTGGTGATAGCGGTATCCCTTCCTTACCCCGTCAACAAAGCCCGAAGCAATAGCACAAGCAGTGGCTCGACCATAGGGGGCAGAGAACTCGTAGCTAGAACGAAGCTTGCTAACAAAGCTCTGCATCCCATCACCCATCACCCAATCTAGCTTAGACTGCAGCCCTTCCTTATCAGACTGGAGAGCGTTGTTGGTCTCCTTAACCTGCTCGAGCTCATCCTGCAGCAGGTCAATGGTTTTCTTCGCATCTGCTCCGTCATGCTGCAGCCGAGACTTAAGAGTCTCCTCAACCTTCTCCATTCTCCTCAACTCCCCCACCATAAGTTCCCAGTCAGACAGGCTTATCGTCTTCATATCTGGGACCACGGCAGGGGTTCTCGCAGCTTCGGCCAAAGAAGAGTTTTCTCCCTTCACCCTGTCCAATTCAGTAAGGGCATCAGCTAGCTGCACATTCAATTTCCTACAGTGCCTAGTAGCTTTCCTCCGTTGGCGTTGGTAGAAACTGGCTTTGCGAGACAAGGAGGTGCCAGTCCTCTCCAAGGAACCAATTACTGCACTTTTTTCCCTCACCTCGACGTCTCGCTCAGCAAGACTCTTCTGAAGCCTCGAATGCTTCCTCAGAAGTTTACCGTAGCGGGCCCTCATCTCAGTACCCCCTACGGCCAACTGAGTCAGCATCACGTCCATCCTCGCCATCACCACCTCATCGGACTTCTTCTTCCAGCGCTGGGACTCCGCCGGAGTTGCAAAATGATTAAGCATGCTCCGGCAGACACTTATATCTTGCATACTGCTGCTGGGAACGGCGGACCAGGCCGGAACATAAGCATCTTCGGATGGAGGAGGTTCCTCGAAGTGACCACCCCCATCGCCCCTAGGGCATTCCTCAGACATGTGGCCGCTCTCACCACATTTGTAACAGCTTCTGTCACCCCCACCACTGCCTTCAGGGATCTCCTGATTCTGAACCATGACCTCCGGTTCAGTCATCATCGGAGCGACCGTCTCCTCCGGCCCAGTAGGTCCCTGTACCGTGACTTCCGGTTCAGTCACCACCGGAGTGGCCATCTCCTCCGGACCAGCAGGTCTCTCACCTACAAAGGTTCAAGTAAAAGAATAAAATAAGCAAAGAACCGTGACAAAGGCACGATGAATAACCAAAGGAAAACCCTTACCAGAAGGAGGAGCAGAAGTGGAAGTAGCCTGAAGTACTCTATCCACCTCCTCCAAATTTTGAGGAGTAGGGTCTGCAGGAGGGACGGTAGCGGACTCTGCGGAGCACCAAAAATCAGACTGACGAATGGACTCAGAAGAAGAGGAAGATAACACTATGACCGAAGGGAAAGAGGAGCAGGGTGAGGCCGGAAAAAAGGGATAAACAATACGACCAGACCCTGACCATTCCTCTTCCTTCAATATGTGTACCTTTTCTTGCAGCCTTCTTATGCCGACGAGGCTTACTGCCAGAGGCTTCAGTCCGAACCCTCTTCCTCTTCTTAGGAACGGAAGCCTCAGCTACCGCTTCCTCAGTCGCCGCAGCAGGAGCAGCAGGAAGTAGCGAGCGTAGAGTAGCCGAAGGCTCTACGAACCTGCCGCCTACCTGCTCGACTATCCCTTTTTCCTCGACCTCCAGCACAACCCGAGGGAAGTGAACACCCTCCACGCTCTCGAGTTTCAGATACTCCAACAGCGTCAAAGCTAATAAAGTAAAGAAAGAACATATGTGAATAAAGAAAATAAGGAGAGAAAAACAAGGGGAAAAGTAGGAAACTCACATCGGCTCCCAATAGCGATGGAAGGTTTTTGATTGTAGGGGACCCAGTTCCGGCACACGCCGGCCAAGATTAACACCTCGGTAGGGTAGGAGCGAACGTAGAGGGGATTCGCCAGGATAAGCTCTATCTGGCCCCACTCCGCGTCAGTAAGTGCCGGAGCCTCATCCTTGAAACCCCCGGCAGTAACGGACCGCCATGGCTTGGCAATAGGAGCAAGAGAAGCGTCTACCCAGAAGAAGGACTCCTTCCACTTCTTCAGCCCAGTAGGGACGAAGGTAAAGCAATCCCTCTTCGCCCGGCGTTCCACCATAAACCAGTCACCATTACGAGCCAGTTTAAAAAACTGGCGCCACAAGTTAAGAGTGGCGTTGAAGCCCAGCGCCCGGCACAGAATCTCGAAAGACATAATCCTGAGAACGCCCAGGGGATTCATCTGGATAGGGGTGATCTGATAGAACTCAATCACTGAAAGAAAGAACTCAGTGAAAGGCAGACGGAGGTTTGAGAATTCAAACCACTTACAATACATGGCGATGGATCCCGAGGGACAATCCAACACCGTGTCCTTGACACGGGGCTCTCTGGCACGCCAGTTGGCGTGGAATTCATGTAGCGCACAAAATTTCTGGAACTCCTTATGAACAAGAGTGCAGAAAGAGGTAGAAAGGTCGGACTTGCCCATTGGAAAGGGTGGAGTATAAGCGAAACAGCGAGCAATGGTGAAAAATGGTGGGGAATAAAGAATCGCTTTGGAGAATTCTGTGCAAGGAGAAAGGAAAAAAGAAGAAAATTTCTCAAGAAGAAGGTAAAAGAAAACAATGAAGGGGATTTAGGTTTAAATAGAGAAAAAGAGGCGCAGTATAACGGTTTGGCTCACGATAGGCACGAATCCCGAAGATAAAGGGAGCGTCTGAAACTGTCAGTCAAGCGCGTGAGGGTCAAAGGAATGTCTGGAGACAGGCGCGTGGAGAGAGTGAAACGGCGGCATTTATGGGAGATGTGACCCTGCAATAATGACTGACACACGCACGTTTGCCCTTTGGGTTATTAAAGCAACACGCAACGGACGCATTAATGAGCATGACAAGACAACATTTGACTCTTCCCAAATAAAGACCGGATGAATTACCATAAGGTAAGGCAACGGCTACGTAAAAATTTAGAAGAGTCTAGTATAACGGTGCTAGGGCTCCGTCATACTAGAATGGGGGGAGGGGGGGGGGGATGTTGGAGTATATATGGATATACTCCAAAAGTGATTTTTTACCCTACCGCTTCGGTAGGGCCACCTTCGGCAAGCTCACAGGAGCGTCAAACCGAAGCCATGTGCAGCTGACTAAGCTGACGACACTAAACCGTCAGTACAAGAAACGCCAAACGAGTCACGTGCTCAGCTGACATAAAGTACCTGACAGACGGCTAAAAGGACTGTACCACGTGGTACAGCAGAAAAGGTACTAGGGGTTTACCAATCGCCCGCTGGATATTAAGGAGGTGCCGAAGGTGCCACCTATGGACCGGATTCATCAAGGAAGGGAATATAGTGCCGAAAGAAGGAACAATCCATTATCCAGGGGATAATGGACCGAAGTACCAGGTAGTATAAATAGGTTCAGACCCATTCCAGGAAAAGGGGGGCTGAACCTTACACACACTAAATCAAGAACATTCCCCTTAAAAGTTCTTGGTTATTCTTTCACCTTCTCAAACATATTAATTACTTACAACCTTTAAACCCTAAATTCTTGTCATGAATACTTACTCTCACGCCCGAGTCTTATCGGGGACACCTTCCCGATAAGCTTTAGACGTTTATTTCGTGCTGCAGATTTCCAGTCAGAAGTCATCTTTTGAAGATTGTTCGTGGTATAAATCTCCGAGGATTTTTACTTCAACAATATATTTCATTTTAAGTGTGTGGTTAGAAAGATTACAAAAAATAACTAATAATGGCATCCTTTAAGCTATGTGTTTTGCTTATGCTCGTACTCACAATCGCAGGTAATTTTTACATTACTTAGTTTTAATCGATCCTACGCACTAATACCTTTATTCATTTGTTAAATTCTCTAAAAAGTTAAATTATATATATATATATATTGATCTTTTTGGTTGATATCTTATAAGGGTCCGAGATGATGATTAGCGAAGCATGCGAAGAAAAACTTCAACATATGATAGATGTGAAGAGCCTGTTTGCAATAATGACTGCAAAGCTAAACATGGGTCTTTTGCCCTTGGTCGTTGCATCCTCATTGATACTTGTCAATGTACTTATCCATGTTAAGATCTTTTTGTATTCATAAGAAAATAAGTTATGGATTCTAATTTAAATGATATATCCATATATTCACATCTTTCATAGCTTTATATGTTTTTCTTTATTTAAAGTTTTGGAGGAGTTATATTTTTAAGAATGGTTGAGGTTATTCGGTATGCTCAAGTAACCCCTTTCCTTTAGTATATTATATACTCTGAGTCGGTAAATTTACTACCTAGTGGTAATTGAACTTTCGACCATCATCTTTTAATGTGAAAGTTAATCGAATTTCAAGTTTGCCACCAAGACAATTCTAATGGATATAAGATTAAATGCATTACCGAAAGTAGGTAAATAATTGACTTACTATAATACAATTGATCTCATGGTATCAAGGTCAATGTTTTCGAAACCGGGTCAAACGACCCAATTCAAAAGTTAGTTTAAAATAGGAGTTACGAATCAGGTTATACTGAGCGGTTTTGCCTTCTACCGGTTAGGGGCACAAACTAATCTCACAACCAACATAGAAAAGTTAAATCACATAACAAAGTGGCCAAATGACAGGGGCAATGTTGGAACCCTTGACCTCCGCCTTTATGAAATCACATAACAAAGTGGCCAAATGACAGGGGCAATGTTGGAACCCTTGACCTCCGCCTTTATGTTAAGTATCCCCACCTCTAGGCTATCATCGTGGAACTGGAAAAAACGGGGTTGACCTTGTTTTACAGGTTATCAAATGAGTTTTTGGTAAAATTTCGGCGACTTTTCTTATTTGACGAGTTTCTGTCAAAATCAATATAAAAATTACAATTTCTTTTTAATAATAAATGTTCTTCCTATTTATCTTTTTCACATCAAATTTATCATTTTCGGTGCTTATTTTGATTCTTCCACATAAGGTCAAACTTTCTCGAGTCTTTTCACACGTCCTCTAATGACTTTAACGACAAGCAGTTCAACCGGGCATACCAAACATAACGATGGGAATGCCTTTTCGATTCCAAGACCGGGTTCTAAATCACTTGTCAAGGTAACTTACAAATAGGGTGTGGATATCACCGACTCAAGTTATACATCACAAACTTATCCATGAGTTGCACCAGTTGTTGCTTGATTCAAAAACTGTAATAATAAACTCCTATTAATGAATGTGCGGGTCCAGTACGAACTAAATTCATCATATGTTTCTAAACACGATAATATTTGATATGGTGCTACTTTGCACATGATGAAATTGTGGCCCAAAAATTTATTTGGGTCAATATATAATTTTCTTTCTAATGTTTGGGCCAGTAGAAAGCAAATCAACACCAAACACTTATCCAAAAAGAATATAAACCGAAACTTTGACATAATAAGTTAAATTATATTTAAAAGTGTTTGATTCATGTTTATAAATCAAACCTTATAAGAACTTAGAGAAAAAATTAAAAAAAATACAACATTGTGATAACAAAAGCTTGGGTTTGTTAGTTAGAGAAAATTATACTTTAAAAACAATGTTAAAAAGAAATTAAAAAACAACAAACGTGTTCAAATTTAGTTTTTTTTTTAAGAACCTTTCATTAAAAACAAAAGATTCATTTCTCATTTTTACTACTAAAATTTTGAAAACTCTTTTTTTTCTTCTAAAAAATGGAACACTTTTTTCCATCTAAACGTGTTTTCATAATTTTCATTTGTTTTTTAGGGAATAAAACACATTTCATTTTCAGGAAAAATAGAGATGGAGAAATGGATAAAAAACCGCTAACTAAACGCGACATTATCATTAAAATCAAATAAAAGTTCAACAGAAAATTCAAATCGGAGACAAAAAAAATATGAAAAAACTCCTAAGGAAGTTAACCATGTACGAAAACATAGCTTATGATCCTAATAAAAATTAAAACCCAATATAAACATTGAATTTAGACAAATATGAAACATCCCGAGAAAAGAACATGTGACATGCTAATGGCAAGACTTCGTTAATCATCACAAGGTCGAGGGTTTTTATTTTCCCATAGCATATAATTTCAGTCACGTATTTAGTATTTTGAGTTTGGAAGTAGGCCTTGAACCAATTTTATAAATCATTCTTTTTTTTTAATCTAATTTGACTTGATCTTCCTACCTCGTCCTTGTATGATATAACTTGTATTATACAAGTCATAAACACCCCTCCTCTTGTGCATCATCAGGGTCGTCCCGTTGATTATAGGCACCCGTAAGTAAATTTAATATAAAGTAAAATAAATGTTGATTGGAAGACGAAGGCGCCATACGCCTTTGACCAGTTGAGTTGTCACCGGTTTATGTTTTCATTTGGTTCCTTAAGTACGTATATCTACTAATTATTTTTCTCTCTCAATTCGGCCCATTCAAAGTCGCGACCCCCTCTTGCACACCCTCAATATTTGGGGTTGTGCATCACCATAATGCTATCACCCCCTTGTGACGAGGACGATTATGTTATAAGCTTTTAACCGCGTCTAAACATGTTTAAAAGGATTTTCTTAACTTTTAATAAAATGATTATATAAGGTTTTATGTACTAAAATTAAACCTTGACAACTATCTGACTATTTGGCTCATTTAAAATCTTTTTTTTTTCAGTTTAAAATTAATTATTAGAATAAAATTCAAAAATATACACAACTACCTCACCCTTCGTGTTTTACACAATAGTATGTAAAAGGTTCACTTAATGTAATGTAAGACATAAATGGTGGTTAATGACATATGAGTAATTTTGATAATTTGTGTATTGATCATCGTGGTCATGTACATGGTACATATTATCTCACGCTAGCTTTCTTAGAGGGGTGTTTAATTTAGCTTATTTAATAGCGACCTTTAGCTTATTAGCTTAATCAATTCTTTTAAAAAGCACATTCATCTTAACTTTGTTAATAAAAAAAATCTTATGAAGCTAAAGTAAGTTAAACAAAGAAAATGTTTGAATACTAAAAAGGTTCATAAAAGAAAAAAGAATATAATAAGATAATTAAACCATAACACCCTAAGAGAGCATAGGGAATGGTTTAGTTGTGGGTTCGTTAACAAACGTCTCCATCTCGTTATCACTCCGCCCCCACTTGTGGGGGCTCGTTGTCACCTTGTTGTTCCATCAACGAGTCGTTGTTGTTATCTTTTTTTTTTTCTCTTTCTTTTCCTAATTTATAATATAATTCCTTTAACATATATATATATATATATATATATATATATATATATATATATATATATATATATATATATATATATATATATATATATATAGTTTGTTTAAACTGATTTTTGTTTAATTCTTCAATTTTTCTTTTGTAGGTCCTAACATGGTGAATTTGTTGGAGTTTTGAAGAAGATGACTTAAAACTTTTTAAATGTTACATATTTGGCTTTATATTATATTTAGAGTAAATTACGAATGACTTGCCAATTCGACGATTTCGTCTTTAAAAATTTTTCTTCATTTTTTGGATCCCAAAGTTGTTAATTTTCATCTTTTTTGTCCTTCCGTCAAATTTTTGTTAATTTTTTCCGTTAATTCCTATCACATGTTTCACACGTGAGAGCATTTTCGTATTTTTCACAAAAGTCAAAAGTCAATACTTCTCTGTTTGATACATACCCAGATCCATACCACTTTCTCTCTCTAAAAATTCACAAATTTCTTAAATTATTTTGTGATCTTCAAGTAGGTTTCGGTTTGAGTTTACCTTCTGTCAGTGTTGTTGTGAGGATGGTAGGTCGCCAGAGAGGATGGTTGGATTGTTGTGGCGGTGGTGGTGAAGTTGTAGAGGTGGGGGGTGGTGGTTGAATAAGATGGTGCAAGAGGACGGGCGACGTTTAAGAAATGAGTTTTTTGTTTGCTTCTTGTTTTTATGATGATAATAATGATGTTTAAGAAAATAGAAAATCGAGTTTTTTGTTTAATTTTGGTGTTTGATTTGAGTTCTTTGATAGATTCTGAGAAATGAAAATTTGGAAAAGAAGACGTGTTTAGGATGAAAATTTGTTGAAGAAAAAAGATGATAGGTGAAGATAGAAAAATGAAAAATAATAATAAATAAATAATAAGGGTATTTTGGTCATTTCAGTTAGTTAGGTGGTATTTAACGGAAAAAATTAACGAAAGTTAGACACAAATACAAAAGAAATGAAAATTAACAACTTTGGGACCCATAAAATGAAGAAAAAAAATTTAAGGACGAAATTGACGAATTGGTTAGTCATGAGGGACGAAAATTACAATTTACTCTTCTATTTATTTAAATTTTTATCATAAAGTTTTTTTATTTACATTTATATCGTTTTCAATTTTTATTTATAAAAAAAGATAATTTATTTTAAACTTAATTAAAATATTTATTTTAAAACATATAATAACATTATTTATTAGTTTTATATATTGATTTTCTTTGTTTATTTTAATTAGATGATATATATTTTTTTTAAGTATTAAAAAAAAAAAAAAAAAAAAAAAAAAAAGGAGTTTCACCTCTCTCACAACTCAAGTTATCACTCCACCAAAAAATTCACAACTAAGATTGTGTTGTGAATGTCACGTCATCAAAAATTCCTACAACTATCCACGACTCAAATTATAATTCTTAATGCTTTAACACCCCCCTTAATATATGCAACAAAGATTCCTGATCCAATAAAGTAAAACCAAGTTATTAATAGTTGGCGAATTGTTTTGAAATGATATAATGATTGTAATAGTAGACTATGTAGGCATAAGCATATATGAGAAACAGTTTGTAACACTAGGTAGTAGCCAATAGCCAGTAAGTAATACCCAGTGAACAAGAGGTTGTAAAACATTTATCTTTATAAGCGTGAAGTAGTTGATATTCTTCTTTTAGAACAATGTAATAATGTCTGAATTATTCTCTGTAAAATATGCTGTAAATGGTGAGAGGCCTTTTATGGTTTTTATTTAAAAACATGTCACTTTGTCTCAAATCAAACCCCAACAAAAATGTTATCTTCTTTATGCATTATCTCCTTGGTGACAGTCTTTGTTCATTAGTAATCCTTTTATTGTCCTTTCCTTTGTACTCTATTCTTGTCGTTTCTTTAGATAATGTTTTGGTTCATTGCTTAAGGTTTATAACATAACAACATATTTAAGTTAGAGACGAGGCAACATTACACAATAATAATAATAGAGGTACGACATATACACAAAAAGAAAATGTCGTTGAAGTGCATAAGTTGTAAGCAATGGTGTAGCCGTGAATTTGTTTATGGATAGACCAAAATAACCTATTGTCACTAAAAGGTGTTGAACAAAACTTAAATGATAGTTTAATGTAATAGGGTCAGTATATAGGTTTATTCGTAACTTTTAGATTGTATAATGCAATTTTCTATATAATAAGCATCATCAATATTGCTTGTGGTGATTTTAAAGTGGGGAAGATTTGGGTGGTATCGAAAATGATGATTTAGTAAGAATATGAAAACTAATAACTTCATTATCAATTTAAAAGATAAATTAAGTTATTTTGGAATTTTGGCAGACCTAAAATAAGTGAATCGTAACATTTTAAACGATAATACTAAGGGGATGTTTGCTTCGACTTATCTAAGAGGCTTATGGATGTTATATAATTTTTGATAAAATAATAAACCCATTTTTGCTTCTGAGGTTATTAAGTTTAACTTATGACTTTTCTAAAGTCATAAGTTTAGCTTCATAAGCTCATAAGCCGGGAAAAAAAAATGGGCTTATGAGCTTATCAAAAGTTATATAAACTTATAAACTCATTATATAAGCCGAAACAACATCTCATAAAAACCTATATATATCAACAATTATATATGGGTGGGTCGTGACCCACTCTCGCCTCCATATAGCTCTACGCCTCTACCATTGGTTGTAAGGAAGGAAACTGGTATGGAAGCTACCGCAACTCAAATCACGTCACCATTTCAATACCAAACTCAATCACAACTTAACACCTATAAGGCTCTAATAATAAACAAATAGATGTCGTTTTGGTTATGTTTTTGTACAAGTAAGTATGGAGAATAAAGATAAATGTAACATTTCATTTACAAGTTAATTTTACAAATAACAAAAAATAAAAAATATCCTTTTTGTTTAACAAAAATCGAAACAAACCTTTGTTTGTATGAAATCAAAATTTCAATTAATTCAATCATGTAAATGTAAAACGGCTAGAGGTTTAAAGAAGTTTTATTTTACTTTTAGATTGTTGAATGTATTTGTTGGGAAAAAAAATAGAACACCCAGAACGGGTCGTTACCACAAAACACACGGAAGCAAGAAAATCACCCACAACGGTTGTGAGGGTTTGGTGGACGGTGGTCAGGGGGAGAGCAAGGTGAGAATGCCGCCATATTTTGTACCCTATATGATTCATTATCTTACCATTTTCTCACTCTTATCGTTCTAAATTTCCCGTTAGCCTTTGTAGATTTTCATATAGAACGAGTATTAGCTCCAAACGAGATGAAGAGTTTAACTCATTAAACCAACTTTATATGAATCGTTATAAGAGCTGTCAATTAACCATAAGTTACTAAAGAGCTTGCAGGTACGTGAGTTGCCCCATGACCTAAGGGTTGTGGTTTCGAGTCCTATAAGGGACAAAAAGCATGACTAATTGTGTGCGTTTGATGTAATATTTGGTTTTAAAAAAAAACATAACTTATAATATTTGTCATTATAAACCACAAGAACCAAGGGATTCTATTACATTGATGATGCTAAGAGCACCCGGAGTGGAGGGGGTTCTCACTCGTTGTGGGAGTGAGAACGAGCCCCCTCTCGTTATCACTCCCGGTAGGCTCGTTCTGAGCCTCGTTGTGGGAGGTCGTTGTTACAACAACGGCTCGTTGTAATTTTTTTTATTTTTTTTTTCTTTCCTTTTTAATGGTATAAAGAATATGAAATATGTTTTGTGTTTGAAATGATAAAGAATATGAAATATGTTTTTTTTTTTTGCAGAGATCTAGATAGAGAAGATAAGGAAATTTTCAATATTTACTTTTTCTTTTATTTATTTACATATTTTACCCTTATTTTTGTTTTTGTATTTATAGATACCCTAAACATTTTTATATTTATATTATTACTCCAAAGGTTTTGTATTTACAAATTTGATTTATTTACAATTTTTCGTAATATTAATTTTCATTTTACTTATATTTTAAATATTTATATTGTATAATGATTAATAAAATGTTTTAGCTTAGTATTTATTTGTATTGTTTTAATTATTTGTATTTTTTTTATCTTATTTAATGTTTTAATTATTAATTTTAATATTTTATATTGTTTTAATTATTTATTTATCTTTTATATAAATGTTTTAAGAAAAAAAATAAAAATCAAAAAAAATAATCCCACAACCCTCATTATCATACCACCCAAAATCTGACAATCTTCATTCTCACTGCCACATCAGCAAAAATAATCCCACAACCCTCATTATCACTCCGGGTGCTCTAATAGTATCAGAATGTGTGTTGTTCTCTGGTGTCCTTGGAATGAATTACGTTAATATGGCAGTGTCGTTTGACAAGGTATTCAACCGATAAATACCCGGGTCAACACTTTTGTTTTATAAATGTATAAGGTTGAAATCAGATACAAAATTAGAAAACTTTATAAATTGATTGTAAAAAGGTGTAAAGAAAATACGTTCCAAAAGCAAAATTAGAAGTGTATCCACACTATGTGGCGGGAGTTAATAAAGTCATAGACGGTGATGGCCAAACATGATAGTCAATAACAACAATAAATATTGGAAACAATTTTAATATGAACAATCATTAAACACAATACAAAGTAATGTCTAAACGATAACTAAAATAAGTTGGCAAATTAATTAATTACCCCTAAACAACACTCACGAGATTTGAAACATAAGTTAACAAAAGTACTCGGACACCTTGGATTCATGATGATTCGTAAACCATAACTCTAATCCCCGCTATACAAAACGTAAAAAGTTAAGACATTTTAAAACTAACAAATAATATTTTGTTTAAATCTAAACGGGTAGGATGTCAAAACAATAGACCAGGCTTCTGTTAACTAACATATACATATGTTGATGGACTCGAATCTTAGTCTACCTTAAAATATTAGTTGGTCTGGTATTGAAAAAGTTTTTGGACAAATTTGGTAGACTTGGGAATCTTTAATAGGTGTGTTAGGAACTAGTTAGTCTACCTTAAAATATTCAAAAGAACCATCTTCAAGAATCCAATGTCTCAAATGGGCAAATGACACATACTAGTTGCAATTTCTCCACCATATAACTGATTGTATGTGTTACTATTTAGTTATTCAAATATTTTAAGTTATGTAATCATGATATCGTACTATTTCAATCAAAATACTGTTTCTATCAACACATAGTCAAGGCTAAATGAGTTTTAATCAATAATATTCTTAGCTATATGCTTCTGCATCTTCTGTGACAAATGACAATGATGTAATTTTCGTATGATGAAATTCAAGTATGGTATTAGTAAATCTTATATTAAAATATGTTTTTATGTGACAACCATATTTATTTTAAAGTTAATTACATAAATGGTCAATATACTTTATCGGGGAATACATATATGTAGTTCATAGACCTTTTTCTCTTCGGATACAACCAATGGGGTTTCAAACTGTTGGATCCGGTCTCTCTGTTATTAAATATATTAGTTTGTCTTTATATTAAAGGTTAATTATGTAATTCTTGACCAACCATATGAACCAAATAAGTAATTAACTCTTTTTAAAGAAAATTATGCAAGAGTTAAAAAAAGTAAAATTTGTGTATATAATATATAAAAGGGGGAATTTCATACATATCCCTCTAAAACATCAAAATATCGTATATATCCTTACAAATTTCAAAATATCATATATATCCTTACAAAACCTTAAAATACTCATATATATCCAAATAATTATTTTAATCATAATAAATGATATAAAATTTGAAACTCGTAACTAATTTTCAGGTAATAAACTAAATGACCATTTTACCCCTTTTCATTTAGCATTACTATATTATTACTTGTTTATTATTTCTTTTTAATCTTATATCCGTAAGTATGTACTATTATTTTTGTTCTCATAAGATTGTCGCTGAATGAACAGGAGTTAACGATGTCAATGCAAGTTTATAATTCATCTTTGAGATATGCAAATGTAACTCTACTAACACAAGTTTAAAAGTCAAACCCGAATATAGATGTTGCCAAGAATATATGTAATACTTATAAGGTGAAAGAGGCGTAATAATTATAAGTTGAACGAGGAGATGATATGGTATATGTGTTTATAAGGGTGTGGAATGATGTTAATATCACTTGATTTTTTTATAATAAGTACATTACATAGATGGTTCATGTGATTTATGGATTTGGTCCCTCTGTTTAACTAAAAATTAACATACTTAACGATAAATGGATTATCTCCCTAACAATTTGAAACCACATGGACAAGATCCGAGACCCGACAAACCGAGTGAACCATTTATGTAATTAATTTTTATTTTTATAAATCATTCGAACACAAAGTATAGGTTTTACTTGAGGGTGTTTAATTTGTTTTCAAAATTTAGGAGGAGGCAAACTGAAAAATAACAAGTTTATATTCTCTATTTGTATAAATATAATATAAAATTTATAATGACCTAAAATTTGGGAGATACCATTACCCCTTTTTGTCGTACTAATACTTCATCCCTTGATGCAATTGAATATATTCGTGGTATGTGATATGTAGTGGAAGTTTGGCTTTCTAAAAAACGGTATTGTAACTGAAATGTTGATTTCATTTGTCTAATTGGTTTGAATGGCCCTTTAGAAGCATTATTTATATGATAATCAGTACACTATAATCCTATTGTGGTTTACACTCACACACGGTATCACGCCCTAGGGTTTTCTAGTTGTTGCTATAGAAGACCAACAAACAATTTATTTTACTGCCTTTCTCGATTTCTTCAGCTGCCCTAAACGATCACCAAATCTTTGAAACTCATTGTCGTGTTGTCTCAAATCACTGGCTCATCAAAACCTTTATCGAGTTTTAAATTAAATTTATTAGAAGTGTCTCCATTAGGACCATTATCCAAAGTTGAGTAACATGGTTCAAATACCACTTCAAATGCATGATTAAGTTGTACTAAATGAACAGAAGTGTACATTATTACAAGGTGTATTTGAGTTGTATGTATCACAACTTTCTTAGCATGATATTTAAAGTTTTCAAATAACAAATGACTACAAACAGGTGACAAGACTTGTTAAAGTCCATAGTAGACATGTAAGAGAATATGTATAGGGTTGTTGCCCTTTCAATGGGGTGTGAATAAAGAACAATGGCTCACGAGAAGGAATCATTATATCAATTAGCCACAATAATTTTAATTACTAGGTTGGAAAAACCAGAAAATGACAATCGTGTGTTCTATGCTTATCGAATAAAAACCTACATGTCGTCGAGCTAAGTATAGGGGCGTGGTAGGAGATAATTTATCGATGCATAGACGACAATCGTGTATCTACATAAGGTCTTGAAGGTAAATTATATGTACATTGGATATCAATGATTTCACCCTCTTATAAATGAAACATGGTTGTATATACTATAAAGCACGGCACCCTTTTATGTGCTTTAGAGCTAAGTTTTAGTACAATGATGTTAAAGTATGTATTTTACTCAATTCCATCTTTATATCCATATCTAACTAAAAAAGTTTCATTTATGTTCTCCTGGTTTTTATACTATTTTAATATGTCGACATCTACCTTTATGTTCACAGTTTAATTTATATCTATATTTATAGAAATTAGGGTTTTTGGTAACATGTATAATCTTTTAAATGGCATATGTTCATTCTTTAAGTTATGTATTTTGACATAATATCTTATCTTTGTGTTAAAATAAAATATTTTAATAGAATAATTGAAGAAATGGTGATTAGAGATTAAGGCAACATAAATACTAATGAAAACATAAGAAGAATTGATACCTTTGTATAGCTTAAAGATACGGAAAAATGGTTATCATATAACCATCGGAAATTGTTATCATATGACCATCGGTTATGGTGGTCATAAAGAGTTACAAACGAATAGACACCATTCAACAGTCACACCGATTCACTTTTGGCGGGAAAGTTGGTAGAATATTTTCAAGTTATTTTATGGGAAAAATTGATGCCATCGATAGTAAACTTGGTATACGATTCAGGTCAAGACGTTCCAACGTTTAGAAGTCTCCCAAATACTCTATCATCTCCGATTTAGGTGTCATTTATGAAAATGTATAGAGTTTTAGAATTTTAAAAAGAGATAAGTGTATAAGAATGTAATAAACTTTGTCTGATCTACTACTGTGCGTATCTAACTTTCAAAAACTCTATTGTGTGTATTCAACTTTTATTTTTTTACAAATGATGTAACGCACAAGATTTTCGCTGACGTGTAACCGGTTTAAATATTGGATATTTCTAAAAGAAATCGGTTTTTTACATCATTTGTATAAAAATAAAAGTTTAATACATACAATAGAATGAACGTATATTTTGGGACAAATCAGAATATATAATCTTTACCCACTAAAATCTCTTGTAATTAACAAAATATAAAGTTAAAGTATATTTTGGACAAAGCAAAATATAGACGGGAACATTTAGATTTGGACGGAATTTAAAATGAAACACATTCTAAACGTATTTGATTTCTAAATTTTAAAAATTATCACAACAATTTTATCTTTTAATTAGAGTAAATTGTAATTTTAGTCTCTCATTACTAGTCAATTCGTCGATTTCATCCTTAAACTTTATTTTTGCAATTTTTTTCCACAACTTGTTATTTTTCCGTTGTTTTGTCCCTCTGTCAGGTTACAGTTAGTTTTAACGTTAGATGTTAACTGAACTAACTGAAAAGATCAAAAAATTAATTTTAATTTTCTTTTATTTATTTTAATTAAGTGATTATTATTATTTTTTTTATAAAAATCGTGTGCTTTTTCTTACAAAAATTACATTTAAAATCACATTTAGTTTCACATATTTTTTCGACCATCATCCGGGACGGAATCATTTTGGGATGGGATGGGGTGGGGTGGGGTGGGGAGATAGAGAATTGTAATGGCCTAAAAGCGCACGATTTTTATAAAAAACAAAATAAATAAATAAATAATAATAATAATCAATTAATTAAAATAAATAAAAGAAAATTAAAATTATATTTTTGGTTTTTTTCTGTTAGTTCGGTTAATATTTAATGGTAAAAACTAACTTTAACTTAACTGAGGGAAAAAAACGAAAAAATAATAAGTTGTGAACAATTGCGAAAAAAAAAAAGTTTAAGGACGAAATCAACGAATTGACTAGTTATGAGGAACTAATATTGTAATTTACTCCTTCTAATGATTTAAAACTTAAATATTTCTTGTTTTGGGTTTAATATATATACGTGAATCTTTGAAAGTAATATAAAAGCTTAAGGAAGAGTTTGCCTATTGGGCCATTGCACATTATAAACTTATAAAGTTTCCAAGATAACCAGGTCAATTTCAAATTATCATAAAAGGAGAAGCTTATAAATTGATATAAAAAGAGTGTTATATGTACGCGTGTTGTGACATGTTTGATTGAATAGCATAATTAAAAATAAAAAGATGAAACTTGAAATTTGATATATAACATAATCCAAAAAGTTTAAATTAAAATCTAAAACTTAGAAAATAAAAGATAATAGTAAATAGGCAAATTGACTGTTGAAAAGCAACCAACTTGGCTCGATTACTATTCATTCAAAGCTAGCATTCAAATGTGCTTATAATTTACAATTGATATACTAGATAAAATAGATAATGCATTTCTATTTAAACTAGAATCTACATATATATAATACTAGTATTAGATTACCATTATGTAATTTATAAAAGATATAGGTTTTTTTTCTCAAGATTTTTAAAGTTATGTTTGCTTTAAAATCTACGCAACAGCAGTGAACTTTGTATTTTCTCTTTTGAGTTAATATTCTTGTGCTTGAGTGTAAAAATTTTTTAAGAGTTGCAAAGGTTGCATGCAACCATTAAACAGGTTCTAGTGTATATTTAAACATTCGTTAATTTGATATAGACTTTTTATGTTATTTTATTAGAAAAATGATGCACTTAAAATAAAGTACAATTCTTTTTTCAACTTATGTGACATATGAGGTGATGAAAGGTGTATATCTATAATCTATAAATAACAAATATGTAAATATATTACATTCAATGTCATAAGTTACTCATGGTCACGCTAGTAAACAAAGCATGATTAATATATAGTACAACTAGTTTAAATATTATTGCCACATTTGTTGGAAAATATTATTTAAGATTGTTTTAATTTTTTGTTACTATAATATATCTTACATTTAGTGCCACATTAACAATAGTATTTGTTCATCTTTAGGAGAGGTTGTTCATTTGTAATGGATATCTTCGGATCGAGTGTTTTTTTTGGGTTTTATTTCCTGGTTAGTTAATATTAGATAATAACTAACTTTTAATGTAAGGTTTGTGGATTACATATTATTCAATTTGATGTTACTGTTATCCCAGTCAACTAAAATAGTTGTTATAAAAAGTATTTATATTTCTATTTTGAAATAAATATTAATATAATTAATGTTAAGTTGTTATTGAAATCTAAATAATACTATATTATTTATTATTTAATAAATAATTAATAATATAAAAAATAATTCATGTTTAAATAATTATCATTTAATATATTTAAACTAATTGTCCTTGGTATGGACATTTAAAATATATAGTAGTAATTTTTTATTGTTGACTTTTTTAAAATGTTTTAAACTCTAAAAATATCTGATTCATAATGTCGGGGCATATGTAATAGAAAATTATTTTGTTAATTATACTTATCTTCTTTTTTCCGGTCACTTTTTTTAAGACGGATAAAATTGCAAACATACGGAGGTAAAAAACAATTATTTATTCAATATATATAATTTTGCAAAAGCATTCCTGTCTATTTGAGAGTGAAGGAACATTGTCCCGTGAACAGTGTAACAGATAAACTGGCTGCAGATAATCTTTTTTTTTTTTTTTTTTTTTTTTTTCTTTCTTAAATTTACGGTTTTGTTTTTGATTATTATCTTTTTTAGTCTTTTACTTTTTCGTTTTTTTCCGTTTAATTTAGGTTTAGTTTTTTGTTTTTGGGTTACTTTTACTATATTTTGTATTTTTATTACTTTTATTAGATATTTTTAAGATTTTAATATTTATATTTGGTTTACTTTTTTACATTTATTTTTGGTTACGCAATTAAATGTAGTGCATCATTAGAAAATATAAAAAAAAATGACTTTTTTTTAGCTTTTTTCTTGATTAGTGTTTTTTCCAATCTTTTATTATTTAATGTTTTAGCTTTTTAATTTTGGGTTACATTTTTGTTATCTTTTACTTTTGGATAATTTTTATGATTTTCTTTTATTTTAGGCTTAGTTTTTGTTTTTAGGTTTTATTTTTTTGTTTTTGGGAGTTTTTTCTCCGAATTTTAGATTATGGTATTAAATACCTTACTTACGTTTTCATTTAGTTTTTGTGTTTATATAGTTAATTGTATAAAGTTACTACATTTTGATTTTATTTTTTAAAGCAAAGTTTTACCAAACATGTTGTTGAAGTGGTTAAAGTCATTATTAATACATGAAAGATACACGTTCGACTACTTTCCGTCTCTACTGCCATATCTATTTTACTTTTTTTTTCTTTCTTTTAAATTAACACATATATACAATTTAAAGGAGAGTTAAGACTAAATAACATGTTGAATGAGTATTTGAGACACAGGTCTCGTTTGTTTTTTCAATTAAGATCTTAAAATAGTGTATTTGTATTATTCGATAAGAGGAAAATCAAATAAGATGTTTTGAATTTTTATTTGATTAAGATCTTAGTATTACTTATTTTCCTCTTATTCGGTCAGCCTAAATTTAAGTCTGAATCTCTCTTATTAAAACTAAGGCCCACGTCTTTGTTAGTGTATTTGTTTAAAACTGGTATTTCAATCAATAAAATTAATTGTTACTTAGGTTTTATATTTATCTAGTTTTTATTTTTAAAAAATTGAGTCGGTTACTATTATATATATATATATATATATATATATATATATATATATATATATATATATATATATATATATATATATAATATATATATATATATATATATATATATATATATATATATATAGAGGTGGGTTCATTTAGGAACCATCAATTATTTAGGAACCATTAGGAACCATTTTTAGGCAAGGTGGCAATTTTGTAATTAAGTCAAATCCCCAAATTGGAAATCAATTAAAACCCACTTTAAAATACTAATTAACTTTAAATTAACATATCTAGAGTATAACTAGGTTTTAGGAAAAACTAAATACACCATTAAAACAAGCATTTAATTATCTTTCCAACGAGCACCCACTTGATATACTTTTGACGACTTTTTTTTTTTTTTTTTTTTTAGTGAGTTTCGGTATATACACTAGTGTATATACTAAATATTCACCAGTGTATATACTAATTCACCAAAAACACATCTAAACCATATACACTATACACTAGTGTATACACTATATTCACTAATGTATACGAATCTTTATATTAATTTCCTTTTAATTGTGAATACGCAATATACAAAAGTGAATATACAATATATATATACACAAGTGAATATACAATATACACCAGTGAATACGCAATATACACAAGTGAATATACAATATACACCAGTGAATACCATGTATTCAATAGAGAATACATCTTATACATTAGTGAATATAGTGTATACACTAGTGTATATTGTATAAATACACTAGTGTATAACTATACATTAGTGAATATAGTGTATACACTAGTGTATAAATACACTACTGTAGTGTATAAATACACTAGTGTATAACTATACATTAGTGAATATAGTGTATACACTAGTGTATAGTATATATGGTTCAGATGTGTTTTTTGTGAATTAGTATATACACTGGTGAATATTTAGTATATACACTAGTGTATATACCGAAACTCACTGTAAAAAAAAAAAAAAAAAAAAGTCGTCAAAAGTATATCAAGTGGGTGCTCGTTGGAAAGATAATTAAATGCTTGTTCTAATGGTGTATTTAGTTTTTCCTAAAACCTAGTTATACTCTAGATATGTTAATTTAAAGTTAATTAGGATTTTAAAGTGGTTTTAATTGATTTACAATTTGGCTCTCAATTTTGACTTAATTACAAAATTGCCACCTTGAGTTTAATTACAAAATTGCCACCTTGACTAAAAATGGTTCCTAATGGTTCCTAAATAATTACATGGTTCTTAAATGAAACCAACTCTATATATATATATATATATATATATATATATATATATATATATATATATATATATATATATATATATATATATATATATATT
The DNA here is from genome assembly GCA_910822075.1 of Senecio squalidus. NCBI lineage: Eukaryota > Viridiplantae > Streptophyta > Magnoliopsida > Asterales > Asteraceae > Senecio > Senecio squalidus. The sequence continues at coordinate 38,169 of CAJVGC010000490.1, forward strand.
AATTTAAAATCTAGTTATTTTAAGTTTAAACTAACTTATGATTTTTTTAATAAGTGTTACATACGTGAAAAATAATTGGATAAATTATGAAATTTTTTTTTATCATGTTAGTTTACGAAGAAAAAAGTACTACATTTCCCCCTTTTATCGTACTTTGCTTGTTATAATATTTTCACTAACATTTCATTAATATTCGGTATTATTGTTGAAATCACTTGTTTTGTAATATAGAGATATTTTTTTTGATAAATTTTACATTCAATTATTTGTTATTGTTTTTATGCCATTTAGCTAGTTTAATATCATTAAAAATGATAAAAGGAACCAAAAGAGAAAAGAAAAAAATAAAAAAAATAAAAATGTTCAGACTATTTTTCAAACAGTCTTATTGATTATGCTTTCAGGTTTCAGACACTGTCTCTTATCATTCAGAACTGGTGTTCAGATTTCAGACTTAAGTATTCAGAAAAAACAAAAGACCCCACAATCTTTCTTTTGGGACCCGAATCTGGCTATATCCCATGCTAATTTTTATTAATTTGAATTGTAAAATGATTTTTTTTTTCTTTCTTGTTCTATTTTTTTTTATTATATAATCATTATTGTTATATTTTATCACGATTTATATTTTAAATCTTTATATATTTTTAATAGTTTTTTTAATATACGATCCCAATATCCTCGTCGTTTGAATCATCTTAGACATGATTATTTTCGTAAAACTAAATAATCTATTATTTTCTTTATTTGTCAAAAGTCAAAATCGTTTATTGGTATATCTTCACATATCCATGCATCCCACATCAATTATTTTTAAATGCTCCCCCATTTTAATCCAAGTGTCTAAATATGACTTACACTTCCAAAACATGGAACCATGTCCATTGGAAAATATGGATCACCATAAGTATCACAAATTAAACATATAATTATACATAATTATCATCATTTTATGTAACACATGCATATAATCGATGTAAATATAAAGTTTGACTTTTATCATTTGGCACTTAGGATAAATGAAATTGGTCAAAACAATTTATTTTGCCAATTGGTAAAATAAGTAAGAAATTTAATTAAAAAAAAAAAAGAGATAATGACAAAGTAAACAAAACCATATAATCAATTGAATTCATTCAACTTCTTATTTGTGTTTGGAATAAATAAATAAATACATGCACTCCCTCATGTCGTTTTTATTTTATTTTTAATTTTTATTATTAAGAGCATGCTTATATCAAACCTAAATTAAGTTTACCTAATTTCTTTGATAAATATTATTTATTTATGAATTTAAAATAGGCCCATGTTCCTGTATACCTACTAGGGGACATTATCTGGACCCAAAATACCTGCTAGCTTACCCCTTCGTACCACGGAGTATGAAATTAGCACATTTTATTTATTATTTTCAAAAAACACTCTAGCAATAAATACAAAAGGGTGATTAACATTAATCCATAAACATCTAGGTTATAAAAAACCGAAGTAAATTACATAAATCTTTCTTTTAATTTGTTCTAAATTATGTATTTATATATTCTCTAAGTTTGAAATATTACATATTTATCTATTCAGTAAAATTTATTATGATTTTTGTCTCTGAAATGGAGGTTCATTAAAAATAAGTAACTGATATTAATTATATATTTCCTCCCTATAATTATTGTCTGTTAAAATTTAGGGATAAAAAAATTAATTTGTATCTTAGAAAATTTACAGTTATATTAAAAATATTGGGTATTAAAAAGAAAGGGGGTTTTCTCTATCTTTTTATTTTTTAATTTTTTCCCCCTCTAGTGAGTGCATGCTAAGCACTAATCTCGGATTTTATCAATAGAATTAAGGAGTAAAATAGAATTAAAGAAAGTTTAGGGCATCTTAAGAAGTGACATACCACTAACATTCCAAATTATAGTAAGGAATTTGTCTAATTAATTCGTAAGAAAAATAGTCATGTACATTGAATAGTTTTTCTTTATAGATTCGTCATTGAAAATTATATTGATATAGTTTGAAGACTCAAACTCAAGTGATGTTGGTACTCTTAGATAAATAAACACTTATTTCAAAAAAAAAAAAAAAAAAATAACAATTGAAGCACATTAAATATTTCATATTTTTCATATGATTTTTTGAATTTCATTTAAGTAAGAGTCTCTTTCTTGGGGACTTTACTTATGTAGTAGTTCTTATCACATCTTATTTGGGATTGTCTCGTTAATATTGGTGAATTTAGTTTTATCATAATAATCATTTTACCTTATTGTGATTTACTTAAGATTAAAGAGTTTTCTAGTTAACATCAGTAACGAGTTAGAAGAGTATAAATTACACACTTGTTCGAATTAACTTGATACCGTCTTAGATATAAGCAAATTGAGCCGAGGGGGTTAAAATGGTTAAGCCCCTTATGCGTGTCTAGGGTTCAACTTCCTATAGTATGGTATGTTTAGTCTTAAGATGTTAACTTATTTTCTCCCCAATTACTTAACGGTGTTTACCGTCAAAACGAAAATATACCCTCTTCTGTCAACAAAAGACAATACTTAATTTTAAATCGATTTGAATGTTATAAGGTCATAGTTTTTGTTTCATATCGAATATTCAAAATTATCTGATAATTGTTTTACTTTTCTTATTGCCTAAAATTAAAATGTCGTTCTCGGCTAACCCTAATTTCGTTTTTCATGAACATAAGACAATGATAAGGTCAAAATACATTATTGATAAAATGATTTACAACGTGTTATATTATTCACGATTATCCGATCGAAATCTTCTCTTTAAAGTTAATATACTATCTACACCTCCCCACCCACTTACGACACACACCAGGACCGCCTTTGAGATTATAGAGGCCTCAGACACAATATATCAAATTATAAAATGAGGCCATAATGTAGAGAGATCTTATGGGAGAAGCACATATCATCTATAACTTTTTCGATTTAAATTAATCTAGTACTTGTAAATGATGCCCTTATAAAAATGTTTCATTTCGAAAATATAAAAAAATACATATTGCGTGAAAGCATTATCCTCCTAGCCTTTTTTTTCCGGCTAAAAGGGATAATATCCCGACAAAATTTAAAAATGCAACAATTAGAAAGCAAGATGACATAAACCATCATCGGAGAAAATCAGGTCATTTCCATCAAAGTTGCATAACCAAATAACATATAATAACCGTATGAACTGCCCGAGCATCTAAAACTATCTGTAAGTGACTACTCTCTAATGGGAGGGCTCCAAAGTCTTCCATCAATCAAACACCAATCCTAGCCTTTTTCGGTAGATACTCTTTATTAAGTACTTATACTCAATAGCACTTTCTATTGATATCATTGTCACGGCCCAATTAATTTAAAACTCAAGTGTGACCCAATTTTGTTATGATCTTACGAATCGGAGGCTCGATTTAAAGTTACTCTTATTATAATTTTTAGCCATAATCTATATATTTCTTCTTTCGTTTTGTGATTTTGCTAATAAATACGCAACAATATAGTGTACATTAAAAACCGGCCTCGTAAATTTAAGTTAACCGCTCTCAAAATTCGTAGAGGTAGGATTCTCTTCATCTCGCTTCCTACGAGATTGGGTATAATTGTTGTTGTTGTCTCTTAATATAAAAGTACATCGATCTTTTAACTTATTAAACTCAATTTTTTATTGTATGAGTGTATATAAACGCAATATATACATAAAATTTGGAGGCCTAAGGAATTTGGAGGCCCTGGATGATCGTCCATCTCGTCCGCCTTAAAAAACAGCCGTGACACACATCAATAATGATAATAATGATAATAATAATAATAATAATAATAATAATAATAATAATAATAATAATAATAATAATAACAATAACACTTAATTTACCAAAATTGTTAACCACAAAATGTGAACACAAAGAATATTTTTTAAATATTAATTCATTTATGATATAAAAGAATTACAAGTTTATATGTGGAATAAACATTTAAGATATTTAATCTGATAGAAACTCACTTTGAATGTTTCACAAATTGATCTAGAAGACTAAATTTGTACACTGATACAAGTCGTTGAATAGGTATAGTGATTGCTTTGAGATGTGTGAGCTTATAGTGTATTTGCTTGACAGAGAAAAATATTTCCGTTGATAAGCAAAGTACCCGATACCAATTCTCTCAAGTCTCTATTAGATAATGAAACCCCTTGGTTATGATAAACCTATATATATGAATATATAAACCCTAATAAAACTCTAATGGTATCCACAGCTTAAATTAGGGTCAACTAAGTCTATAGTCTAATAGTCTCGACGTCAATGTTGATAAGAGGAGCATTTGATGCATGAAGTCGCCTGTTTGGATTGCATTAGTATCTTACTATGCATTAAATATAACGTATCTGGTTATCATGCTTTAGGTGACATGCTCTTTGTATGGTGTAGATAATATTCAATGTTTATAGCTTAAAGTGTCGTTGCGTTATATTGCAATATACACCATTTTCCCGCTTTTAGTTCTATGTGTAGGTAAACAACCAGAGTCAAATTGTCAAACAATTATACATGCAGCGGAATATAGGATCACATAGTAAATATTAAATCGGATAAGTAAGTGTACCTTATTGATTGAGCAATTAATCCAAAAACCTAACGTAAGGTTTTACTACGATTGCGTACGCGACACCTTCTTGTATCAACAGACTAGTATGCTAGTACACGTTTAATTGCCTTTTACAACAATTGTCTTAGCAACAACTCTTTATTACAAAAACCAAAAAAGAAAAATAAAAACCCTTTTTTATTTAAAATAAGCGATCGGCTAAACCAAAAAGGTTTAGTCGAATTTTTGTAATTTGCAATGAATTAGGGTTTAGGGTTTATCTTCTATTTATTGGTTTTCAAATCTAAGAGTTTTAGTTATATTACAATAAGGAAACCTCCTTATTTACATAATAAACCCTCTATTTAATAAATATTTACACTTAACCATTAAGTAATATTTAATAAATAAATTAAACTTGTAGTCGTGTCTAAATGTCGATGTGTGCGCTCCCGTAGTCTCACACATTTACGGACACACATTTGTTAAAACTATTCAAATACCAACAGCTCCCACTTTTGAATAATTTTCAAACAAAACGTGATAACATTGATTAATGTCTAGCAACATATCAATGCTCCCATAAATGCACGAGTAAGTTTCTCCAAAACTCACTGTGAGTCTATATTCGGTTCATATCCCTTTGTTACAGATACTTAGTTAAAATCTTTTGATGGATCAAAATCATTCCATTTTAACTACTGTTTCTCATTTCGCGAATCACTTAAAGATTACCAAATACTATCGAGACACATCTGGATTTATTTGGGTTCGGCCGAACATACATCTTAAGTATTCATGAGTGGCCCAGTTTGTATCTAACTTCAGTTTTCACTGAAGGAACAAATCCTATCTTGACTACAATTGGTAGTCATCGTATTTCGCAACATTACCAAAAATAGCCTTTATAACACCCTTATTCAGGAGTGCGTTTGACTAGAATCAAATAATGCACTACGTACATGATTCCCAACTTGGATCTCAAGTCAAAGGACATTAAACCTTATGAATTATACTTAATGACAAGGATCCATAATTCATGTGGGATAATCCAGTGTTCATTCCATGTACACCATCCGGGTTAGTGAGCCAGGCTGACTACTCAGATATTGTCTTAATTCAATTATGCTCCCACATAATCAAACGACAACGGATATTTAGAAAAATATTTAAACATAAATATAAATCAAGGATTAAAACATGAAAAATTGGATAACAATTATATAAGAAATGAAAGCACATATCCTCAATATTATTCATTCTTAATAAAATTGTTTATACATCCATATGTCCAAATACTAAATCAATCACAGATTACATGAAACAACTAGATAAACGAAGTCCTATTCCCTCAACCAAGTGAGTTAGGATCGTTTTAACCTGATCCTTTGATCAGTTAAGTTGTTATCTGTGTGAACTTTGAGTACTTAAATTTCACCACTCGATTCTCTCAAGAATATAGTGAAATTCCTCTGAAAGTGTTTAACTCCCTAATGAACCCTCAGGTTCATTGACTATGATGATTGCACCAGCATTGTTGCAATACATATCCAAAAGAGTCTTGGCTTTGGGAACACTACCAAGTCCAGAAATAAATTTCCAGATCTAAACAGCTTCCATATGCATCTCTAAAAGATACAATGTACTCATATTCTGTTGTAGAGATGGTTGTTTATGAAATCCAGCATCACAATATCCAATATTGGCCTCATGATTTCCACCATATACAAGAACCATATTTTAAGTATCCCTAAGGTACTTAAGTATGTTCTTTATCAGCAATCCAGTATCTTTCGCCTGGATTCTGTTGAAACTTGTTAACAATGTTCTGTGTTAAAAACACATTTAGGCCTTGTGCATCTCCCCACATACAAAATATATCCTTTTGCCTAAGCCTAAGGTATCATTTTCATGTGCTCCACCTCTTGAGGTGTAAGATCACTATCCTTGATGTTGAGATTAAGTCTATCTTTCATTGATAAATTTCCATGCTTGGAATTTGCTATACTAACTGCTTAAGTATATTATCAATGTAAGCTTCCTTAACTCAATTAACCGCTTAGATCTATCTCTCAAGATCTTGATTCCCAAATAAATATCGCTTCTCCTAAGTCTTTAATGGCAAAACATTTTCCAAGATAAGATTTATCATCTTCAATCATTGGAACACTGTTTCCCATTGTTAATATGTCATTTACATATAAGACAAAGAAAGTAACATTACTCCCACTGAATTTTTTTGATACACACATGGCTTATCGAAATTCTGAACAAAATCAACCTTTTGATTTCTTCATCAAATCTTTTATTCCAACTTCTTGATGCTTGCTTAAGTCCATAAATGAACTTCTTTAGCTTGCATACTTGTTGGAATGTAATGGATCAATAAAAACTTTCTGGTTGATTCATATAGACGCCTTTGTCTATATAACCATTCAGAAAGGTTGTTTTGACATCCATTTGCCATATCTCATAGTCATAGAACGTCGCTATGGCTAAGAGAATTCTAATAGCTCTTATGTCTGCCATTGGGGAAAAGGTTTCCTCATAATCTATACCATAGACTTGAGTAAATCCTTTTGCCACGAGACGAGCTTTATAGATGTGTATTTTCCCATCCATGTATGTTCTTTATCTTTAAAAAGAAACATTTTCAATCGATAGTCTTGGCATTTGGAGTTTTATCTACCAAATTCCAAACTTCGTTTGCATTCATGGATTGAATCTCCAATCGCAGCTTAAAGTCATTTATCAGCGTCTAAACCTAATAATGCAACTTTCAAGTTTCGAGGTTCATTAAGATCCTCTTGATACGTCTCCATCCTCTAGATTAACTTTTAAGTTCAACCTAGAAGGTGCACGTATAGTCCTTTCGGACCTACGAATTGTAGCATCAACAATTTGTTGTTGAGACTGAACTTGTGGCTCAATCACAACTTGAGTCGGACTAGATTGAGGCATAACATGTGGCTCAACTCTATCCCCCCCGAATTGTTGATCACCAGTGTGAGTAGAAAGTGATGTATCTCCCTCTTGAACCTCGTCAAGTTCTACAACACTCCCACTGTTTCCTTGACCGATAAGCCTTGTTTCGAAAAACACGGAATACCGTGCAACTTGAACAGTTTGTTGGAATCATTTTGAGAATGCATAAAGCAGACTCTAGATCATCATCCCAAAGATAATGGCAGAATATTAAGGTCCATCATCGATCTTACAGTGCCAAGCAAGATTCGATTTCTCCTTTCCGATACACCATTCTCTGATGAGTATAGGAAGGAGTAAGCCATTTGGTAATCCCAAATGCTTTGAGATGATCCTTAATCTCTAGGCTTAAGTACTCACCACCACGATCCGATCAAACGATCTTGATGGTTTTGCCGAGTTGATTTTCTACTTCGTTTTGAAACACTTTGAATATGTTCAACCACCTTATGTTTATGTTTAAGCAAGTTAAACATAACCACAACTGTTGAAATTATCCGTCAATGTAACGAAATAGCTAGCACCTTTCTTTGACACATGTCTAAAGGGATCACATACATCAGTATGTATGATTCCTAAAAGACCAGTTGCCCTTTTTGTCTCATACGAAAAAGGTTTCCTTGTCATTTTGCACGACACACACAAGATTCGCATTTATCAAATAAAATATCATTTGACTTTAAAAGCTGTGAAGCCTTTTAATGCAATACTTGTATATGTGCGCAATACAACAATGTCATAGATAGGTTGAGTCCAAGTTGGACTTAACGCATTTAGTGCTAATAAATAGATATAGAATTATAATTTAAAGAAGAATGAGCATGCAAATCTATTTCATATATGTCATTAATATCAATCATATTAATATAATAACATTATGTCCGAAACAGAAATACCATATTCATTATTCTGTAAAACATAAACTGAAACATTCCCCCTCACATAAGTAAGTGCATAATAACAATTGTTTAATGCACTTATTATGCCCTAGGGTAAATGTAAGTCTTAACTTCTAATGGCTTTCATAACTACACGTTTGACATAGCCTACGTATAGTTATAGAGATCCATTCTTCAGTTTCTTCTTTGCTCTAAATCCTTGTAAGGAATCACAAATATGAGTACCACAACCAATGTCAGATACTCAGGTATTTGTTTTTAGAGAAAAAACATAATTCTATAAGTGAAGATATCCGAAGATCCGGCGTTGCCGACTCTCTTCTTATCTTGCACCTCGGCTAGAGTAGGACAATTCCTCTTTCAATGCCTAATCACTTAACAGTGATTTCAACCATCATCCTTCGTAGGATGTTCTCTTTTCGCTAGAGGGGTTAGCTTAGGCTTGTGAATATAAACAATTGCTTGTTTATTCGTTCCATCTTGTTTAGCTTTGCCCTTAGCTTGCGGTTGTCTTTTCTTATCTGAACCATACCACCACTGACCGCTAGGATCTGGTCGGTAACCGATTAGGAAGGAATTTCTCAACCTCTACGAGCATCATATGAAGTTCTTGAGAATTTTAGCCATACCATGCATATTGTTGTTAGGTGTAAATTCACCAAGACCTTGTGAAAGACAATTTATAACAACAATAGTTTGATGATAGGGTAATTCATCCTTTCCAAATGATTAACTTAGCTTGTTATGTTGACAACGTGAGTCCATACTAACGTTCCAGCAACATGTTTTCACTAATGTAATTCTTGAATCAAGTCGTTCAATTCAAGACCGACTTGTTTCTCATACATAATGTGAAGCTTAACAATCATTATATCCGGCTACTTATCGCTGCTTGATAAGTTGCCCGAGTTATCTCATCATAAGCATTCTTCGGCTCAAGAGATATCGGTTTATTAATGACTGGTAATTACTTCATCGCTCATAGAACAATTCTCAGCTGATGAAACCAATCATTAAAATTTGGTTCAGTAAGTATTCACTTTTGAACATTGTTTTGATTTCTGACATAATCCCGCTTGAATCTGGATTTTGTGCCATTTCTACAAAACAGAAGAAAGTTCTGATTAATACTTTCGACATAAAATTCTTAACTTAAAACGTAAAACCCATGGTTTACTTTTAGTTAAGTCTAGGACCCAATTGACATATTATAGTTCCATCAGTTGATCTGCTAGGAACTAAATAATACTCAAAAGGTAAGGAACGATTCGTAATTGCATTTACCGGTGCAATTTCTAGAAAATGGGACTTAATGTCATAATTCGATCCTACGCATCAGTATGGTGATCGTGACATTAATCATGTTTCGTCGCATCTTATCGCTATCGGCGTTTACAGTCTCACTGCATAACCCGATTTAAGTCGTCCGACTGAAGACTGCAGATAGTCCACCATAGTCTCACTATGAGTGGTAATCCGCCTTGGATACACTTCACCTACGTCTCACGTAGAGTGACGAGCAAGTACAAGTTGTCTAAGCAATACGGATAACAATTGACTTAAATTCCATGGGTGTTTAAAAATCTACGTACGCAATTGCCATGCAACAATTTCGTAACGTAATTTAATTTAAAAACAAAAGTTTTTAGTTTACTGGTTATTAAACGTGTTTCTATGATTACCTAATCTATACAACTAATCGTAACATGGTCATCATTAAAACCCTTTCGGTAGCTCTACGAGAGTACGACCAGGAAAGTATGTGAGGTGTAGCGAATGATTAACATTTCTTAATAGCGTTGCCTCATTAGGAGTGTTTACCACTTCCGCATAACTTTCCTAGACATCGTCCTCTATTGTAGGTGAGCCTAGTTGGGTAATAATACGTTGAGCATTTACAATCTAGTTTATAAATTACCAATCACACGCTTATTAAATCGTTGGTTTTTAATATATTTTGTCTTTATATTTTCCATTACGGGAGAAAATTACGGTATATAAACCCAACCCGTTTTAGAACGTATAAAAGTGTCAAAATAAATTAATAACTCGTTGTAATAATTCTTTAGTCATATTTATTTAATTTTTGTTTCTTTCAAAAACATTTGACAAACAATATATAAATAATATACTTAAGAATTATTCTACGCATCAAATGGGTATCCTAAACATGTAAAGGTCTCTATGGTCATTCTTAATATACAAACCCTTTCACCCCCGTTTCGAAAGAAAACAGACCACATTCATCCGTTCACATAAAACAATTTTGGATTGCGTAGGTGGTTTGTATATTAGAATTCTTCAATATCAAATAAACCACAAATAGACCTTTTAAGCATATTAGTTTTATTTAGGTGTCACACATATACACTTAACCAATTAATCATATGTGTCAATATATAGACAATTTACTTTTTATAATATCATAATATCGAATTATGTTTATGAAGTTATGCACGTAACTTAATAAACATAATTTTATAAAAAATAAATGCGGTACACAAATAAGTAAACATCAAAAATTGCAATTAAAGTTTGAGACTTAATCAATGTTTAAACAAAAATCAAAAACAAAAAAAAACGTTTTTTTATTTTTTATTTTTTATTTTATTTAAAAACAGATTTGCGTTTTAACATTCGTTTTAATCCCAACCTCGAATCCCCCCACAATTTTTGATGTTCACAACTCATCCAAGATAAAATTACTATGTTATGGCTGATACCACTGTAGGTAAACAACCAGAGTCAAATTGTCAAACAATTATACATGCAGCGGAATATAGGATCACATAGTAAATATTAAATCGGATAAGTAAGTGTACCTTATTGATTGAGCAATTAATCCAAAAACCTAACGTAAGGTTTTACTACGATTGCGTACGCGACACCTTCTTGTATCAACAGACTAGTATGCTAGTACACGTTTAATTGCCTTTTACAACAATTGTCTTAGCAGCAACTCTTTATTACAAAAACCAAAAAAGAAAAATAAAAACCCTTTTTTATTTAAAATAAGCGATCGGCTAAACCAAAAAGGTTTAGTCGAATTTTTGTAATTTGCAATGAATTAGGGTTTAGGGTTTATCTTCTATTTATTGGTTTTCAAATCTAAGAGTTTTAGTTATATTACAATAAGGAAACCTCCTTATTTACATAATAAACCCTCTATTTAATAAATATTTACACTTAACCATTAAGTAATATTTAATAAATAAATTAAACTTGTAGTCGTGTCTAAATGTCGATGTGTGCGCTCCCGTAGTCTCACACATTTACGGACACACATTTGTTAAAACTATTCAAATACCAACACTATGTACAATTAAATACATAGAATGAATTTACGTATTCTGAAATGTCGGTCAAAATCCAGTAACATTGATTTATGCTGTAAATGTTGATATCGACTTTATATTAGGACAGTTTTAGAGATATAGTCTCTTCCTTTTCTTCAATTTTACACATATGATTAAGTGTTTCTTGTGTATTCTTCAACATATAGCATGACAGTGGCAAGCCATCATACTCAAATAGTCACTAATGGACGAGACTGATCATATGATTACACACAATTTTACTAATGACAATATGTGACTTACATACTTTGACTTATTAATTTTTGAAGTGAAATTGAAACAAACTAGACGAATTATTTATGGGTTTTCATGTGTTTATAATGAAATGTATATATGTTCCTGTTTATGCATCACAAAAACATTTTCAGGGTTTAAGATTTAAGTGGTTCAGTTTTCCTACTCGTAGATTTGGCCTTATTTTGATAATCGAGTTAAATTTTATTACATAAAACGACATGTGTGTTTGTAATGAGTGTTATCCGATTGTTAGTAGTTGCTTATCTAAGTTCCATTTCCGTGCATACTAAGTTAGTAAAAATAATTCTTTAAAAAAAATTAGTAACACAATATTTGTTTGATCAAAAGATCGTCAAACACAGAATTGAGGATGTCTGGGTGATTCTAACATTTGATCTCCTCACGAAACATTGCAAATCTAACAAGTTCTTCACGAACCTAAGGTGATCAAGATTGAAGGTTATGGATTGAGGTGTTTTTGTCTATGAGCAGTACGAACGAGATGAGAGAATTGGTGCGTGTTACTGTGTGTAAAAGCTTGGTTCAACTGTGAGAGAGACTTCAAGAGTTCAACTTGTATGATAATACTATGAGCGTATTAAATTGTCTAAACTAGTGTTAGTAATTATTGCCAACGTCTTTTCAGGAGTCTTAATGTCTGTCTATTTGCTAATCATTATGGCGCAATTGATGACGGGCATAATGATCTAACATCCATCTCATTATACCATGCGCAACGTCTCAATGTTAATATCATTAAGACGGGTGTATTAAATGAGTAAAGCTCATTATACATTTAGGATGGTCGTTACGTCAGGAAGGTTGTGTCTGGCTACTATGTCACGAAACCATCAGCTGACCATTGTGCCTGGCTACCATGTCAGGAAACTATCTAGCCAGGTTGACCATCGTATCTGGCTACCATATCAGGAAACTATCCAGCCAGGACGACGATGGTTACTTGATGGCCATCAGACTGACCAACGGATGAAAGGCAGACGTGGGTTTCCACGCCCTTGCCAGCCGGGTGGTTTACCAGAGAAGTTACATCCGGTCAGCGGCCGGCCTTTGCCATCCATACTCTTTGTTCGACCAATATATTAGACCTCGGTATCTAAGCTTCGTGGGCTAAGCCTTTTTACAAACTTTCTATGTGTGTATAGCGTTTAGGACCTATAAATATACACCTAAATCCTACTAACACTATCAGTCTT
>CAJVGC010000491.1:0-26276 GCA_910822075.1 Senecio squalidus
AATGTTTTCAACTTTAACCACGTGAGAATCTCTGCAAATTACCCCATTTGGGTGTGATAGGTAAGTTTGTGGATCTTGAGAAGGTTTACATTCTCTATGTTTCCAAAATTTCAATTCTAACATCAAAACACTTTAACACTTTTCTTTCATTCTCACTTCACCTAAACACTTGTTTTCTCTCAACCATTTCCAGAGAAATAAGACCATTATACACCCTATTTGAAGTGAGAATCCAAGTGATTAAGATGGGGAAATCATCTCTTGCAAACACTCTTTGATTCTACACAGTTCGGTAAGTAAGTTTCTTAAGATTTTCCTTCACATTCCTACTCTTTCTTTCATTATGATAGTAGTTACCTAACACAATTATCATTTTCTTTGTCTTACCAAGTCTCACCTCCGTTGACATCCTTGAAGTTGGGAAATTTCGGTGACTTTCTTTGAAGAAAACGTTATAGAAAGTTTGGTAAGTAAATTCTCCAAATCTTTCCCTAATATCTTCCAATTGAAAACTTCTAACATTTATCTCATTTTTGTGATGAATGGAAGTCCTTACTTCCTCATATTCTACCACCACCTTTGGAATTGGCTACCTTTCGGAGAAAACTCCATATCGTATTTTGGTAAGACAATTCCTCCGAAAATCCTTTTTACTTCCTTTCTTTTGAGACCTTGCACTAATGGTGGTTGTTTTACATTTTTGGAGCCAAATACCTCCTCACCACCACCATCAAAGTCTCCTCTCCGAATCCTTGCAAGTCTCAAGTTTATAATCTTTCTTGCGGGTGAAATCGGTAAAATCTTTATAATCTCTAATCTACTTCATTTCATTTTTATATTCTCGGTTAAGCCTTGGTAAAAATTGGTTAGGTTAATATATTAGACCAACACCTTTTATTCTTGAAAGTTTGGACTTAAAACATGTAAAATATGTTAAAATGTGTTATAAACCGAAAATAACGTATTTACCATAATAATATGTAAAACTACACATATAAATATGTATGACACTTGGTAAATGTTATTAGAACCTAATTTAACTTCTGGACAGTTTACATTTTAACTCTAAAACGACAAACGAACCAGATTACGTCTAAAACACATTTTCACAAAACTGGAAAACGACCTGTGCGCCGTTCCTTGCACCAGGACGGCGCAGCGGGCCATTTTCTGGAATTTTTCCGAAATTTTAACAAAACTCACAGCGGCGTCCTAACCCCCTTGAACGCCGCAGTGAAGCTTAAATCCAACATTTTTAACTTTTTACAACTTTAATCATATATATAAGTAACTAATATGTATAAATGTATTATATAACGTCAAAAATAACGTCTTTGGACTCAAAGACGCCACCGCTATCTGAAACGTTATCAAATTCAAATTAAAACAAACGTTTTACTTACCATTTTACGTCAAAATCATTTGAAACCATTTTAAATCGTTTTACGTCATTATTTTGAAATAAAAAGACTTTTTACTCTTAAATTGTCAAAGTTGACTTCCATTTTAACATTGTTGATTTTGACTTTCTCTTCAAAATTGTTGACTTTGACTTAATTATGTCAACATCTTTAATTTTGACTTTTCCTTCAAATTGTTGACTTTGACTTTGACCAAGTCAATATCTTTGACTTTGCCCAAGTCACTCAATAAAACTTTGGTAACAGTATTCCTTTCAACTGATATTCCTAGTAGTCATTCTTCGGCTCGGAATATTATTCCTTTCTAATAGTCAATTATGACGTGAATTTATCGATATCTTCCTATCGTCCTTATCGGCGCGGAACATCGTCACCTGGATCCGTCATCTCGACACGACTTGGAAATCATTGGAATATTTTATTAAAATCTTAAATATTAAACTTAACCGACAAGGCTAAACCGTACTATGTTATTAGAGATACTTAGACTATATTGTATTGTTATAGGGCACTTAGGCGGCGGAGTGTTAGCTCCATATTTATTATTTACCCGATATCTTGCCGAGCTTATCTAGTGAGTTATTCGTAGCCCCTTTTCTCTTACTATTTTGGGCTGGAAAGCGTATTTGAAACTATTACATGATGTATATCTTGTTGCCTAGTGTATTAGTATCACCTTAGATTAAGATGTTCCTTAGGCTTTGGTAAGCCCCCCTTATACACTTGTTAATTCTTTTGCCCACGGTTGCATATATATAGATCTATATGGGTTTGACCTAGCCCTCATTGCTCGATAGGACGTACCTATGAGTGGATGTTATGGCCGTATGATTATTTGTTGCCTTTGGTTTAACATCGCCTTAGGATAGGGGATTGTTGTGTGGTCAGGTTCAGTGTATGTTTAATCTTTGGTATCTATACTCACGCTATGGTTATAATTCAAGATATGCTTTTGAAACTTATTATGATTATTAAATCTTTTATTGGGTCAACTTTTACTTAAATATTGCGAATAATTCACCAACATGTGTTGATGTCGTTTTTAACGCTTTTTCAGGAGTTTGAGGATTTATTAGATCATGCCTTGCTTATTTTGGGATCATATAGCTTATGTATTTGGAATTCGTTTTGCTTGATGTAATTCCTTTATGATCCACGTATTGACATTTGTATTGAATTTATATTTGACATTTGGTTCACTTTCGACTATGTATTGTATTCTCTAACTTTAAGGCATGATTAATATGATTCGATGTTTTGTTTATGGTTGTATTGTTGTAATCCTTGACTCTTGATATCTTTAACTGGAACGCCTCGTGTTTCCGCTTTGAGCGGGGTGTGACAAAGATCCACCGCCTAAGTGCCCTAGCATAAGACATAAAAGGTCTAAGTATCTCTAATGTAATAGGTTTAGCCTCGTATTTAATTAACGTTATATTAAATATTAGAGTTTAGTAGAGTTTAGACGAATAATAAATATTTAGAATTAAAGTCGTCGAATCCACCGGCGATAAGTCGTAGTGAGGTGACGAATAAAAAGGTATTTGATATTTCGAGTCGATAATGACATCGATCATTTAAGTTTATAAATATGATTAGATAGGAATGATATCCGAGCCCAAAGTGACTACCAGGAATATCGTTGAAAGGAGTATTAGATTTAGTCAAAGTCAACCGAAGTCAAAGTCAACTATGGTCAAAGTCAACTAAGTCAAAGTCAACCTAAGTCAAAGTCAACCAAAGTCAATATCAAGGATAGTTGACTTGGTCAAAGTCAACGAAAGTCAACCATTTTAAAGAGAAGTCAAAGTCAACGAAAGTCAACCTTTGACCAATTTGAATATTCTAAAGATGTAAGTTTGAATATTTAAGTAAAATATGCTTAGAAATCAGTTTATAAAAGTTATATAAAAGTTTGGGTTTAAAAATCGAAGATTTAATCGTTTTTGGAGAGATAAACATTGAGACGATAAAAAGACGTTTTAAAGTTTATAACGGTAAATAATATATCGTTTAAGATTGCGTTTTATGTTTTGAGTCCAAAACACATATTTATCAGTTTATAATACTTTACGTATACTAAATTAGGGTTACGTATGCTTAAAATCGTCAAAAATACGCGAAAACGACAAAACAGCTGCCAGGGCTGCGCACATATCACTCTGTGCGTCGTCCTGACTGGGAAATAGCCCGCTGCGTCGTTCCTAAGGGTTATGACGACGCACAGGGTCTGTTTCTCAGATTTCATTTTGTTGTTTAAACGCGTTTTTGTTTCGGTAGGTTAGTTTAAGTCTTAGGTGAATATTTATAGATTGTTAAGTGAAGTTATTTAGTCAAATAACTCATATTTAAACTTATTTATTATATACATAATCTTACATATATTTATTTACAAGATTTTACAAGTTTTAGTTATATTTTGTTAAGTTTATTTATAATACATATTATGTATAAAAATACTTAGATTTATAAGTCCACTAAATGTAATAAGGTGTTGGAAACATTTTCGAAAGAATTAACTAATAAACCTATATGTAATTATCCGTTTTAAAGTTTACGTATCAATTTCGGTTAAATGTTCTATTAACTTATTAACATGGCATTTTATTAAGTTTTAAAGTGACATTTTAGATATAATAGTTATATTAACCATTTTAGTCATATTATCAAGTTTTAAGATATTTTAGATGTAAAATGAAGAATTAAACGAAAAACGTAAAGATGAGAAAGGAATGAAGATTTACCGAAAAGTCTTGAAATGGTAGAAAATTAGAGACTTTTTGCCGGAAATCTTCAAGAGTGATATGAAGGTGTAAGAGCTCCAAATAAGAAGAAAAGGATATGTTCGAACATGATTTTTCTCAAGTAAATGGAAGAAAATGTGTTTAAGGGTTACTTACCGATTTTTCCCAAAGGTGGAAGTCTTGAACTTCAAAGATGAAACGGAAAGTTTCCAAGGAAGGTGTAGAGTGACAAGAGCTCCATACAATCACAAGAATAATATGTTAGAAGTAGATTTTGGAGAAGAAAGTATTAAGGAACAATGGTTACAAAAGAGTTTTCTTACCGAATTTTCCAAAGTTTAGAAATCTTCCAACTCAAAGATGGATTAAAGATGGAACCTTGGTGAATAAACTCCTTGCAAAACATAAGAGTTTGGTTAGTAAACTCTTAGAGTTCAAGGAAAAAGATTAGTGTAAGAAAAGATAGAATTTTTGAAGTAAAACAATTACCGAAAGTTGTATGCTCACTTAGATGACCTCCAATGATCTTTCCTAACACAATTACCACCTTTGAATGGGGTTTTGGTCTCTCAAAGTTTCTGTAAAGGAGAAGAAACTACAGAGAATGTGTGTTAGAGAAAGATACAAAAATGAAGAAAGTGATTGAAAGTTGTTTAAGGTTAAGTTTTGGAATGAGAGATGGTGAAATATGGTCAAGGATCCACATTTTACTCATCCTACACCATTTGGGGAAAGAATTGGGCAGGTTTCACATGCTAGCATGTGGTTTGGCATCTCAAGGAAAGCAAAAACGTTTTGGAAGTTTGTGGACAGCGAGTTAGGACGCCGCACAAGGGTATGTGCGAGTCGTCCTGGTAGAACGCCGCACAAACCCTTGTGTGCGTCGTCCTGCCAGATTTCTGTCCAGTTAGATGTCCGTTAAAAGGACTGAATTTGTAACAGATTCCGTTAGATCCCGTTAAAGGACTAACTTTGTAATAGATTTTTATTTTGAGGGTAAAATTTGTAATATTTTAAACGTTAATTTTTCTCGAAAAGACGAAGGCTTTAAAATACCAATATTAACCTACGAGAATACTTAATATCGCTAGGCACTTAGTTAATTATACGTTTTAGTCACAAAGGACTTAAACAAAGGTTAATAAACGTTGATCCGACACAAACGCAAATGTAATAAATCGAAATAGTAAATTGGGTCAAAATGAAATAACGATAGATAAAGAAAGTTAAACTCGGAATTAGTACCTCGAAATTTGTGGTTGTCACAGTCTCCCCAAGTAAAAAGGATTTCGTCCCGAAATCATCACTGGGTACTGCCTCCCGGAAAGAGACGGGGATACTGCCTCTGCATCTCGTCCAGTTTATGGAGGAGGTTTTTTTATTCGGTTTATAAGGGACGGGCGTAATTTTTCCACTCGCATGTACAAAGTATATTTTGATACTTAAAGGGTTCGAGTGATTTGGGTTTATGGAATCCTAAGGAGTACGGGTTTGATTTAATAGTAGATAATCACTCCGACTGCGTAGGGTGTATGATTGACAAGAACATAATTCCGGTTGTACACAATTTCTAGGCGACACACTCGTAAGTTGGTCATTAAAGAAGCAAAAATGAGTTTTTACATTAACTAGAAGGCATAATGTGTTTCACTTACAAGTTGTTGTTATGAGTTCTATAGTATAGAGCATAACTCTTGAATTATGGGTTTTATTTTAATAAGATTCCCGTGTGATTCAAAGGGTGTTCTTGCAATACATTTTTATTCGGTTCAATACTCAAAGACCAAACACATCGATACACGTTATCGTTTCATAAAGTGGAATACACAAATGTACCTTGTTCAAACGGACTACCAAATAGACATTAAATTTTCCAAACCGTTCGATGAAAAACAACTTTGGGGTCAAAATCATTAGAATTTTGCAACATTTCACTCATAAACATCTTATAGGTATACTTATACTCTAATTTTATGGAATTTAACCAATTGACCAAGTTTGTGGACATAATGACATACATTTTCAGGAATTAAAAATTAGGGCTTATTTCTTATTAAAAATACTAAGATTGTTCAAATCAAATGACAAAATACGTTTTTGGGTTTTTGGATATTAGTGAATGTTGAATTTGATAGAAATAATAGATTTTGTGTGTCAATGAATGATTGGATTTTGAATGATGAACAAAATGGATAAAGAACTTCATCTTGTTTGACTTGATAGACAATAATCTACCGGGTGGTCCAAATCAAACTTTGTTTTTAAAAATACAAAAATCGTTCCTAAGGTTTACACCAAATTACAGATTTCATCCCTATGTATAAAAAGTTACATAAATCGTCCACTTTAAGAAACAAATTACACTTTTTGTCCCTAAAATAGACGCGCGTTAAAAATTTTCTTATATATCATCGTTAATTTCTTACATATTTCATCCCTAAAATTGATGCTCGTTACAAAGTTAGGAATAGAAAGCACAATTAGATTCTAAAAGTGGACGATTAATGCAACTTTTTAACTTTAGGGAGAAATATGTAATCTATACCATAATGACGATTCATATAATTAACGACAAAACCCAATAAAGTTTGGGTACTTAGGAAACTTTTGATGTTTGACGTGTCAATATACATTTTGATGTTTATTGGGTCCTCTTAAGCATGCAAGATTATCGAGTCTTGATACTTAAATCATTTACAAATATTGTTCCGTGGGCATCACCCAATAAAAGGTTTTACACTTAATAAGTATTTGTAAATCAAAAGATTTATTGGGTTTCACATGTTTCTCAGTTTCAATCCGATAAAGTTCCAACGCCTTTGATAAAATGTTATGGTATTACTTTCTCTGGTCGACCTAACGAAGTAGTATTCCCGAAGTTTGAAAACCGTTTTAAAATATTTCGAATTCACAAAAGCAATGACTTTTATCAATTTTTTAATATGGTATTTGATCAAGCTAATAAAAATGTTCTAAACATAAACATACATTATAGACAATATATTTATGGATAGTGTGGTAACATTTTCAACGTGTTTAAGTAGCATATATTGGGAAAAAGAATGATGTGTTTAAGTAGCACACCTTCATGTCTCAGATAGAACTTGCACATTGTAACCCCCGTGGCCACCTCACAACAATAAGACTGTGACCACACGGTGTTGAAACCGAAAGAATAGGGGTACGCACCCTGTTACTTATAGGTTATTGGAATATGGTATGGGGATCAAGGATATCGTCCAAATTACCCTTTGCATGTTATAACTAAAAATCTTGTTTATGCTCATGGTCATAATATTAATATTAGCGTTTATAATGATATTCACTCTTTGATAACACCAAAAAAAATGTGTTTATATGCCTAAAGTTAGTATGCTATATCATATTGGTACGTAAAACCATCATATTCAAAGTTCGGGTCATAAAATAAGAAAAATGGAACGAAGCGTTTTGAAAGTAAATAAGTAAATAAGTTTGTACATATATTAGAAATATTAAAAAGGAAAAGAGAAAGCGAGCTGACGATTTTTAAGTTGAATAAATAAATTGTTTAAATAAACAATTCAAAATGGGTACAACTTTCGTTTTCACATGTTAGTATTCCTTAGGCAATGACTTCAAAGTAAACAGCTTCGAGAATTTCTGACATACACCAATCGTCACATTTGACCAGAAAAAAACCATTGACTTTTATGAATCAAAACATATGGTATAAATAGGCCATTTACCGGAAGAAATATATCAAACAATTCTATCAAATATCCGTTAATTAATCATATATTTTGAAAGAAAAAGAAATGGCAGGAACAGGAATTAAAAGAGTGAAACTTGGTTCACAAGGTTTAGAGGTATCAGCTGTGGGTTTTGGAAGCATGGGAATGTCCGCTTATTACGGATATCCAAAACCCGAACCCGAAATGATCAAAGTCATCCACCACGCTATTAACTCCGGTATCACCATGATCGATACCGCAGATTGTTACGGTCCCAAAATTAACGAAATCCTTGTTGGTAAGGCTTTGAAAGAAGGAGGGATGAGGGACAAAGTCGAGCTTTCTACCAAATTCGGGATCACACCTGTTGGTCTCATGGAGGTTTGTGGAAAACCCGAATATGTAAGGTCTTGTTGTGAAGAGAGCTTGGAGCGATTGCAAGTTGATTGTATTGATCTCTATTATATTCACAGAATCGACACTACTGTCCCTATCGAAATCACCGTAAGTACCTAGCTAGCTTTATATCGAAATTATTGATAGATACGATCCACCTAGCTATCTAGATTTGCATTTATGTTTTTCTAACTTATTTATATTGTATATTTAGATGGGAGAGCTAAAGAAGTTGTATGAAGAAGGAAAAATTAAATATATTGGATTATCTGAGGCATCGGCATCAACCATCAGAAGAGCCCATGCTATCCACCCAATAACCGCGGTACAAGTTGAATGGTCCTTGTGGTCAAGAGATGGTGAGCATGATATCATTCCCACTTGCAGAGAACTTGGAATTGGGATAGTTGCATACAGTCCTCTAGGACGTGGCTTCTTCGCTCTTGGTACACAAATATTGGAAAATGCAGATGAAGCCGACTCCCGTAAGGTAAGTATATTTAGTTATCACTGCCTAATTAATTAGAGTTGTATCTTTTGTTAAATGCATGTCCTCATATAAATTCCTTCCTTTTTCTATAGTACCTCCCAAGGTATCAAGGTGAAAATCTCGAGAACAACAAGAAATTGTTTGATAGAGTTAATGAACTAGCGACTAAAAAGGGTTGCACCACTCCACAACTAGCATTGGCATGGGTTCTCCACCAGGGGAACGACGTCGTCCCCGTTTTTGGAACCACCAAGATACAAAATCTTGAAGCGAATTTAGGAGCTTTATCTGTTAAACTAACACCCAAAGACATTGCTGAACTTGAATCCATTGTATCAGCTGGTTCTGTGAAAGGGGATCGATATGGTGAAGGTTTTGCAACACATAACGAATCCGACACTCCTCCCCTCTCATCGTGGAAAGCCTAATCAATATTTGGACTCTGTTCGTGTAACAACTGAGAATCGTATATCGTTTTGTTATATTTACTTCGAGAATGTATTCCTTTTGATTTTTTTTTATATGAAAATCTTAAATAACTTTGCAGTTACTTAGTGGTATTAAGTATAATATGAAAAATATTGTTATTTTAATAATTTTTTGAGTTGTAAGATTTAGGAGAATTAATACTCAGTAAGCAAACCTCTGATATGGACTCAAACCGAAAATTTCATCTGTTAAATGAGAATGACGTACTGGACCGGCCCAAACACAACCGTTTAGTACCGCTTCGGCCCCAAACTAAACCGAAAACTAGAATTAGGAAATAGTTACTAGACCTACGACACGAGACCAGTGGCGGATCTAGCCCCTAAACCCAAGGGTATCCGGAAAAAAAAATAACGCAAAAGAGTAATATTAATCAAAAAGTACATCTTAATTAAGAATAAACAAGTTCACTGATATTCAATACAAAACATAAAGAAAAGCATAACGTTTTTATAAACAAGTTACTGCTCATATTTGCCTTTTCCTTCTTTGTGGGGGTTTGAAGCGATCAATTATAGCTTCATCCGTCACAATGACCGACTTTTCTTTTTCAAGAGCTCAAATTAAAGCATTGTACTTATTTATTATATCGAGTATAATACAAAAATATCGTTATTCTTTCTTTTTAATTTATACGATTTAGGAGAATTAAGATTGTAGATATTTGTTTACGCTTCTAGGTAGTTGTCAGCAACCAAAAAACCTGATATGGACCGAAACTGATAATTTCCTGATATGTGAAAGACATACTTCTGTTCAGTAACACCGGAGCCAAACTAAACCGAAACTTGAATTATGGGATAATTACAAGACCCATGACACCGAGATGTATTCTTCGTAACCTATTTTACAACTAGTTTTTGCATGAACTACAAACTATGAATAATGAGGTGTATATGTATGTATCACTATGCTAGTATATGGGAAAATATAATCAAATAATTAAAATTAACCTCGCCATTGAATAAGAAGTAACAATTATATTTTAGGCTAAAGTTATGAAAGTATAAAGTTCATATGCTAGAGAGTTATTTTAGGGGCAAATAGTTCTTATGCCATGTTATTTTATATAATCCCTGTCCTTGATTGATTATGTAAATTTACAAGAAAAAACATTATAAATTTCCATAAAACTAAACCATAAATTAAGCTACCATTAAAGTGGGTTGTATACAGTATGTCAGGATCGTTTGAGTTAGATAAACTCAATACACGTTAACGAAAGATCTTGATCTATCAAAGAAGTTTATCTGCAGATAAACACTTTGATAGTACAAGTTTAACGATTAAACAAATATTGTAGAAAGATAACGAATGAACAATAATGTTTGTCGAATATTAAGCCTCAATATATTTATCAGAAAAGAAAGATTAACATACGTGTTTCTCCTAGTATAAGGATCTATGTATATATAGACTTTGAGGCTAAACCTAGCTAAACTAGGAAACATCTAAAACAGTTACAATTGTATTCTAATTACAATTGAGAAACTTGCGGAAGAGGATAATTACAAAACATTTCATAATTATCTAAAACTCTACTAGCAGTTGTAACGAGAAACGGGAAGTAGTAACGAGTTGTTGCAGTAGTAACCACCGGTTGTTCTTCAGGACTATTAACTGAGTCGTAGTAACTGTGTTCGTCTTCATGAAATATTATCTTCAACAGTATTAACCAACAGTACTAATGAATAGTATTAATGAAATTAAACTTTAAAAATAACAGTTTTAATCTCAACAATCTTCCCCTAACTTGAACTTTTATATCGCATTAAGGTAACAAGTTTCAAATAATATTAATACACAATGATGATTACAAATCCATAAAGCTACCATTAAAGTGGGTTGTATACAATATGACCAATGAAAACAATAAAGCCTACGAATAGCTATATGTCTTGGATAGGTTATACAATTATTAACCCTCAAAATTAACGTCACATGTTTTTTCATTTAGGTAAGAGGGATTCATCCTAGTAAATATAAATATTGTTATCAAATCAGAGTTAATAATTACAAATACTCGTTGGTTCTACTAACAAAGCGCTCAAAAAACACATAGAAAGCAAAAACTAGTAGCCTAAGACAAACAATTCTATTGCAAGAACGAGACAATCACAATGCTACGTCGTTCACTCCAATATTCCATATCTTCAAGTAGGGATGGCAATGCGTAAGAAAAAAAACCAGTGACCCGCGGATATCCACCCGTCACGGGTGGGTAAAACCTGTAATTGTTTACCCGTGGGTATGTTATTGGTAATAAAGTGTACCCGCCAACGGGTCACAGACGGGTGACGGGTATGCACTATCCCGTGGCGGGTAAACCCGGCCCACGAACCTGCGAAACCCGTTTTATATACCCGTGGGTAATACCATATAATACATGAATTTTATTGTATAGTTTAGTATATTATAGCTAATAGTTAATAGAAAACAAGACCGATTATTTGATAAAATATATATTAATATTCAAATCTTAGCTGTAACATCTTAAAAATTAAACAAAAAACTTTATCGAGAATTAAAAATAGCAAAACTTTTGTTTCGATGTTTATATGTTCCATATTTCAACAACGAACACTCTTTTATAATTGGTTGTTGTAGGTACGTTTTCAAAGGATCTTGTTTATATAAATTTTTTAATTTTATTTATTGATTTTCTTTTTATGTAAAACCCGTGGGTTTATCGTACACGCGTGTCGCGGGTATGGGTTAAAATAAAACCCGCGTTGCGGATACCCATGAATTCGTGGGTAGTAAAAAACGTGTGGGTGGGTGGTGGGTAGAGGATATCCGTGCCCGCGACCCACGAATGCCATCTCTATCTTCAAGGCTTTCATCATACTCGAATACATTTTTAATTTAAAACCCATAATTTTTAAGCAAGTGGTTTCAATAATAATTTTTAATAGTTGCTCTATAGACCTTCTACTTGTTTTTAATAATATAAGGTCTCGTTCGTGCCAAACGTAGTAAGCAACTGCCCCTACCAAAATCCTCTCTTTCTCGGTAATTTCTTCTATTTTAACTAACTCTCGAGATTTTTCCTCATAACGCTTTTAAAAAATTACATTCAAAAAATAGGTGTTTATGCGAATCTTCAACTTTTGAGCATAAAATATATAAAACATGTAAGTTATTTGATGTGGTTTTTTTCCATAGTTTTAACCTGTGTTGCGTCTAAAATTTTTGTAATTGTGTCTAGGAATAGAATTTGAGAACCATACCACTTGATGCCTTGGAACTTTATTAATTTTTTCGCGAACTAATTTCCATGTTGCTCCCACGAAAAGTCTGTTTTGGACCCATCATATAGACGACATACCATAAGTGGCGGTTCCAGAACATTTTTCCAATGGGGGAAAATATTATGTGTATATTGGGTCGGGTATTCGCTTTATTAAAATGATTTAAAAATTTTTTAAATAATAAAAATGTTATGTTATATTTTGCTTATATATAACTAGTTATAATAAAAAAAAGATAAAAATTACAGTTAGTTTAATAAGTTTATATGAACTAAATCATTGTAAGAATAAGATATAGATAGAAGTAGATTGGTTTGAAAAAAAAAAAATCTCATTTCGAAGAATTGAACCCACAACCTACATATTGAAAAAACCAGCAGTCTAACCACTAGACTATGTGAAATTTTGATGTTAACTTTTAAACTATTTTCTTTTATACATTTCTTTAAACGGGGCAAATTCTTAAAATATCGAAATTTTAGAAAATTTTACGTTAACTATAAAAATATTCCGGTGGTCAGCCACCTACCCTGCCCAACCCGTAAAACCGCCCATGCATACCATGCTGTCTTTTAGATTATTACGTAGCATTGGGACTTGCTATTGATGTAGGTATTTATCATACCACGAAACTCGCAACTTCAATTCCGCTTATGAATTACATCTGCGACTATATTTTTGAGAGTAAAAGTCACTCTCGCAATGTCATGAGAGCACTTATTATAGGAATTTGGTTATCCCACGAGTCATACCAACTGAAGAAAGGTTTCCATCTCCTATGTTTAATTTAATAACAAGACGAATATTTGAGCGTAACTGAAGAAGTTTTCCCCAAGCAAAGCTAGCATAATATTTTTATTTGACAATCCCAAACATTGAAATCATTAAGACGGTAACTATGAATCCATTTTGCCAAAGAGAGTCTTTTGGAGTTACGAGATTCTATATGTAGGATGATATAAGTGCTTTATTCCATGACTATAAGTTTCTCATACAAAAACCATCGTCGTCTTGAGGAAGACATATATTTTCCCGTGCGACTTTTGATTTCCCCCTTTTCAAGTGGAATCATAGACACTCTTATGCCATTCGGGATGGTGGGGAAACCCTCAACGAGGACGTGAGCCTAGGGGGGGAGGGGCTAGGTATATAAGTATATTGTATCCTTTCACGACCTAAAGCGTTTTGGGGTACATGTATTGCATAACTTAGAAACTCAGTTGTTGCACATGCTTGAGATATAGAAGTTGGAGGATGGGTGGCCCGACCCCCGGGAAGCTCCGCCGAAAGAAAAACCATGAGCCATGTTGGCATAACAAGGTGTGGTGTTACATAAGGACCTATTACATGCTAACGTTTCCTCAATAGTTAAATTTTCTCTTTTAATCTCCTCTTTCATAATCGCCATGATCATATTATTCAATATATCACCTCGAATATTCTAGAAAAAATATTGTTGGGATTACGAATAGAACTAACGCTTCCTTTTGCACCCAAAATCTGTTCATGGTGGTCCACAAACGCTTTTGGGACTAGATCACCTTCCATAATCCGATTATCATCATCGACTATCCTTTAGATATGGTCTTTATGTTTTTGTTGTTTACAACTTTGTGGAAGTGTATTGAGTTTGAGGTCCCCGTTTTTAACCATTTAGTATTGGAACGTTGTTTTATTAATCTCCTCTCGTTTAATATCGCATCATTAAAACGTTGAAGTAAAACATGTTCATGAGCTCGAATTGTGGTATTAAAAGGTTCTTTTTCTTCAAATCTTTTTTTAACTAGCTACTTGGTACATTTTGTGACATGGAACTTGAAATTTCCAACCTCTTCATTGTATATACACTCACGAGTTTCCGTGTTCAAAGTATAGATTAATTCAGATTCATGGCTAGAACATGTTGTAATCACAATGAACTTAAACTTGTATTTTAACCGGTTTATGGAGGAGGTTTTTTTATTCGGTTTATAAGGGACGGGTGTAATATTTCTACTCGCATGTACAAAGTATATTTTGATACTTAAAGGGTACGAGTGATTTGGGGTTATGGAATCCTAAGGAGTACGGGTTTGATTTAATAGTAGATAATCACTCCGACTACGTAGGGTGTATGATTGACAAGAACATAATTCCGGTTGTGCACAATTTCTAGGCGACACACTCGTAAGTTGGTAATTAAAGAAGCAAAAATGAGTTTTTACATTAACTAGGAGGCATAATGTGTTTCACTTACAAGTTGTTGTTATGAGTTCTATAGTATACAACATAACTCTTGAATTATGGGTTTTATTTTAATAAGATTCCCATGTGATTCAAAGGGTGTTCTTGCAATACATTTTTATTCGGTTCAATACTCAAAGACCAAACACATCGATACACGTTATCGTTTCATAAAGTGGAATACACAAATGTACCTTGTTCAAACGGACTACCAAATAGACATTAAATTTTCCAAACCGTTCGATGAAAAACAACTTTGGGGTCAAAATCATTAGAATTTTGCAACATTTCACTCATAAACATCTTATAGGTATACTTATACTCTAATTTTATGGAATTTAACCAATTGACCAAGTTTGTGGACATAATGACATACATTTTCAGGAATTAAAAATTAGGGCTTATTTCTTATTAAAAATACTAAGATTGTTCAAATCAAATGACAAAATACGTTTTTGGGTTTTTGGATATCAGTGAATGTTGAATTTGATAGAAATAATAGATTTTGTGTGTCAATGAATGATTGAATTTTGACTAATGAACAAAATGGATAAAGAACTTCATCTTGTTTGACTTGATAGACAATAATCTACCGGGAGGTCCAAATCAAACTTTGTTTTTAAAAATACAAAAATCGTTCCTAAGGTTTACACCAAATTACAGATTTCATCCCTATGTATAAAAAGTTACATAAATCGTCCACTTTAAGAAACAAATTACACTTTTTGTCCCTAAAATAGACGCGCGTTAAAAATTTTCTTATATATCATCGTTAATTTCTTACATATTTCATCCCTAAAATTGATGCTCGTTACAAAGTTAGGAATAGAAAGCACAATTAGATTCTAAAAGTGGACGATTAATGCAACTTTTTAACTTTAGGGAGAAATATGTAATCTATACCATAATGACGATTCATATAATTAACGACAAAACCCAATAAAGTTTGGGTACTTAGGAAACTTTTGATGTTTGACGTGTCAATATACATTTTGATGTTTATTGGGTCCTCTTAAGCATGCAAGATTATCGAGTCTTGATACTTAAATCATTTACAAATATTGTTCCGTGGGCATCACCCAATAAAAGGTTTTACACTTAATAAGTATTTGTAAATCAAAAGATTTATTGGGTTTCACATGTTTCTCAGTTTCAATCCGATAAAGTTCCATCGCCTTTGATAAAATGTTATGGTATTACTTTCTCTGGTCGACCTAACGAAGTAGTATTCCCGAAGTTTGAAAACCGTTTTAAAATATTTCGAATTCACAAAAGCAATGACTTTTATCAATTTTTTAATATGGTATTTGATCAAGCTAATAAAAATGTTCTAAACATAAACATACATTATAGACAATATATTTATGGATAGTGTGGTAACATTTTCAACGTGTTTAAGTAGCATATATTGGGAAAAAGAATGATGTGTTTAAGTAGCACACCTTCATGTCTCAGATAGAACTTGCACATTGTAACCCCCGTGGCCACCTCACAACAATAAGACTGTGACCACACGGTGTTGAAACCGAAAGAATAGGGGTACGCACCCTGTTACTTATAGGTTATTGGAATATGGTATGGGGATCAAGGATATCGTCCAAATTACCCTTTGCATGTTATAACTAAAAATCTTGTTTATGCTCATGGTCATAATATTAATATTAGCGTTTATAATGATATTCACTCTTTGATAACACCAAAAAAAATGTGTTTATATGCCTAAAGTTAGTATGCTATATCATATTGGTACGTAAAACCATCATATTCAAAGTTCGGGTCATAAAATAAGAAAAATGGAACGAAGCGTTTTGAAAGTAAATAAGTAAATAAGTTTGTACATATATTAGAAATATTAAAAAGGAAAAGAGAAAGCGAGCTGACGATTTTTAAGTTGAATAAATAAATTGTTTAAATAAACAATTCAAAATGGGTACAACTTTCGTTTTCACATGTTAGTATTCCTTAGGCAATGACTTCAAAGTAAACAGCTTCGAGAATTTCTGACATACACCAATCGTCACATTTGACCAGAAAAAAACCATTGACTTTTATGAATCAAAACATATGGTATAAATAGGCCATTTACCAGAAGAAATATATCAAACAATTCTATCAAATATCCGTTAATTAATCATATATTTTGAAAGAAAAAGAAATGGCAGGAACAGGAATTAAAAGAGTGAAACTTGGTTCACAAGGTTTAGAGGTATCAGCTGTGGGTTTTGGAAGCATGGGAATGTCCGCTTATTACGGATATCCAAAACCCGAACCCGAAATGATCAAAGTCATCCACCACGCTATTAACTCCGGTATCACCATGATCGATACCGCAGATTGTTACGGTCCCAAAATTAACGAAATCCTTGTTGGTAAGGCTTTGAAAGAAGGAGGGATGAGGGACAAAGTCGAGCTTTCTACCAAATTCGGGATCACACCTGTTGGTCTCATGGAGGTTTGTGGAAAACCCGAATATGTAAGGTCTTGTTGTGAAGAGAGCTTGGAGCGATTGCAAGTTGATTGTATTGATCTCTATTATATTCACAGAATCGACACTACTGTCCCTATCGAAATCACCGTAAGTACCTAGCTAGCTTTATATCGAAATTATTGATAGATACGATCCACCTAGCTATCTAGATTTGCATTTATGTTTTTCTAACTTATTTATATTGTATATTTAGATGGGAGAGCTAAAGAAGTTGTATGAAGAAGGAAAAATTAAATATATTGGATTATCTGAGGCATCGGCATCAACCATCAGAAGAGCCCATGCTATCCACCCAATAACCGCGGTACAAGTTGAATGGTCCTTGTGGTCAAGAGATGGTGAGCATGATATCATTCCCACTTGCAGAGAACTTGGAATTGGGATAGTTGCATACAGTCCTCTAGGACGTGGCTTCTTCGCTCTTGGTACACAAATATTGGAAAATGCAGATGAAGCCGACTCCCGTAAGGTAAGTATATTTAGTTATCACTGCCTAATTAATTAGAGTTGTATCTTTTGTTAAATGCATGTCCTCATATAAATTCCTTCCTTTTTCTATAGTACCTCCCAAGGTATCAAGGTGAAAATCTCGAGAACAACAAGAAATTGTTTGATAGAGTTAATGAACTAGCGACTAAAAAGGGTTGCACCACTCCACAACTAGCATTGGCATGGGTTCTCCACCAGGGGAACGACGTCGTCCCCGTTTTTGGAACCACCAAGATACAAAATCTTGAAGCGAATTTAGGAGCTTTATCTGTTAAACTAACACCCAAAGACATTGCTGAACTTGAATCCATTGTATCAGCTGGTTCTGTGAAAGGGGATCGATATGGTGAAGGTTTTGCAACACATAACGAATCCGACACTCCTCCCCTCTCATCGTGGAAAGCCTAATCAATATTTGGACTCTGTTCGTGTAACAACTGAGAATCGTATATCGTTTTGTTATATTTACTTCGAGAATGTATTCCTTTTGATTTTTTTTTATATGAAAATCTTAAATAACTTTGCAGTTACTTAGTGGTATTAAGTATAATATGAAAAATATTGATATTTTAATAATTTTTTGAGTTGTAAGATTTAGGAGAATTAATACTCAGTAAGCAAACCTCTGATATGGACTCAAACCGAAAATTTCATCTGTTAAATGAGAATGACGTACTGGACCGGCCCAAACACAACCGTTTAGTACCGCTTCGGCCCCAAACTAAACCGAAAACTAGAATTAGGAAATAGTTACTAGACCTACGACACGAGACCAGTGGCGGATCTAGCCCCTAAACCCAAGGGTATCCGGAAAAAAAAATAACGCAAAAGAGTAATATTAATCAAAAAGTACATCTTAATTAAGAATAAACAAGTTCACTGATATTCAATACAAAACATAAAGAAAAGCATAACGTTTTTATAAACAAGTTACTGCTCATATTTGCCTTTTCCTTCTTTGTGGGGGTTTGAAGCGATCAATTATAGCTTCATCCGTCACAATGACCGACTTTTCTTTTTCAAGAGCTCAAATTAAAGCATTGTACTTATTTATTATATCGAGTATAATACAAAAATATCGTTATTCTTTCTTTTTAATTTATACGATTTAGGAGAATTAAGATTGTAGATATTTGTTTACGCTTCTAGGTAGTTGTCAGCAACCAAAAAACCTGATATGGACCGAAACTGATAATTTCCTGATATGTGAAAGACATACTTCTGTTCAGTAACACCGGAGCCAAACTAAACCGAAACTTGAATTATGGGATAATTACAAGACCCATGACACCGAGATGTATTCTTCGTAACCTATTTTACAACTAGTTTTTGCATGAACTACAAACTATGAATAATGAGGTGTATATGTATGTATCACTATGCTAGTATATGGGAAAATATAATCAAATAATTAAAATTAACCTCGCCATTGAATAAGAAGTAACAATTATATTTTAGGCTAAAGTTATGAAAGTATAAAGTTCATATGCTAGAGAGTTATTTTAGGGGCAAATAGTTCTTATGCCATGTTATTTTATATAATCCCTGTCCTTGATTGATTATGTAAATTTACAAGAAAAAACATTATAAATTTCCATAAAACTAAACCATAAATTAAGCTACCATTAAAGTGGGTTGTATACAGTATGTCAGGATCGTTTGAGTTAGATAAACTCAATACACGTTAACGAAAGATCTTGATCTATCAAAGAAGTTTATCTGCAGATAAACACTTTGATAGTACAAGTTTAACGATTAAACAAATATTGTAGAAAGATAACGAATGAACAATAATGTTTGTCGAATATTAAGCCTCAATATATTTATCAGAAAAGAAAGATTAACATACGTGTTTCTCCTAGTATAAGGATCTATGTATATATAGACTTTGAGGCTAAACCTAGCTAAACTAGGAAACATCTAAAACAATTACAATTGTATTCTAATTACAATTGAGAAACTTGCGGAAGAGGATAATTACAAAACATTTCATAATTATCTAAAACTCTACTAGCAGTTGTAACGAGAAACGGGAAGTAGTAACGAGTTGTTGCAGTAGTAACCACCGGTTGTTCTTCAGGACTATTAACTGAGTCGTAGTAACTGTGTTCGTCTTCATGAAATATTATCTTCAACAGTATTAACCAACAGTACTAATGAATAGTATTAATGAAATTAAACTTTAAAAATAACAGTTTTAATCTCAACAATCTCCCCCTAACTTGAACTTTTATATCGCATTAAGGTAACAAGTTTCAAATAATATTAATACACAATGATGATTACAAATCCATAAAGCTACCATTAAAGTGGGTTGTATACAATATGACCAATGAAAACAATAAAGCCTACGAATAGCTATATGTCTTGGATAGGTTATACAATTATTAACCCTCAAAATTAACGTCTCTAACATGTTTTTTCATTTAGGTAAGAGGGATTCATCCTAGTAAATATAAATATTGTTATCAAATCAGAGTTAATAATTACAAATACTCGTTGGTTCTACTAACAAAGCGCTCAAAAAACACATAGAAAGCAAAAACTAGTAGCCTAAGACAAACAATTCTATTGCAAGAACGAGACAATCACAATGCTACGTCGTTCACTCCAATATTCCATATCTTCAAGTAGGGATGGCAATGCGTAAGAAAAAAAACCAGTGACCCGCGGATATCCACCCGTCACGGGTGGGTAAAACCTGTAATTGTTTACCCGTGGGTATGTTATTGGTAATAAAGTGTACCCGCCAACGGGTCACAGACGGGTGACGGGTATGCACTATCCCGTGGCGGGTAAACCCGGCCCACGAACCTGCGAAACCCGTTTTATATACCCGTGGGTAATACCATATAATACATGAATTTTATTGTATAGTTTAGTATATTATAGCTAATAGTTAATAGAAAACAAGACCGATTATTTGATAAAATATATATTAATATTCAAATCTTAGCTGTAACATCTTAAAAATTAAACAAAAAACTTTATCGAGAATTAAAAATAGCAAAACTTTTGTTTCGATGTTTATATGTTCCATATTTCAACAACGAACACTCTTTTATAATTGGTTGTTGTAGGTACGTTTTCAAAGGATCTTGTTTATATAAATTTTTTAATTTTATTTATTGATTTTCTTTTTATGTAAAACCCGTGGGTTTATCGTACACGCGTGTCGCGGGTATGGGTTAAAATAAAACCCGCGTTGCGGATACCCATGAATTCGTGGGTAGTAAAAAACGTGTGGGTGGGTGGTGGGTAGAGGATATCCGTGCCCGCGACCCACGAATGCCATCTCTATCTTCAAGGCTTTCATCATACTCGAATACATCTTTAATTTAAAACCCATAATTTTTAAGCAAGTGGTTTCAATAATAATTTTTAATAGTTGCTCTATAGACCTTCTACCTGTTTTTAATAATATAAGGTCTCGTTCGTGCCAAACGTAGTAAGCAACTGCCCCTACCAAAATCCTCTCTTTCTCGGTAATTTCTTCTATTTTAACTAACTCTCGAGATTTTTCCTCATAACGCTTTTAAAAAATTACATTCAAAAAATAGGTGTTTATGCGAATCTTCAACTTTTGAGCATAAAATATATAAAACATGTAAGTTATTTGATGTGGTTTTTTTCCATAGTTTTAACCTGTGTTGCGTCTAAAATTTTTGTAATTGTGTCTAGGAATAGAATTTGAGAACCATACCACTTGATGCCTTGGAACTTTATTAATTTTTTCGCGAACTAATTTCCATGTTGCTCCCACGAAAAGTCTGTTTTGGACCCATCATATAGACGACATACCATAAGTGGCGGTTCCAGAACATTTTTCCAATGGGGGAAAATATTATGTGTATATTGGGTCGGGTATTCGCTTTATTAAAATGATTTAAAATTTTTTTAAATAATAAAAATGTTATGTTATATTTTGCTTATATATAACTAGTTATAATAAAAAAAAGATAAAAATTACAGTTAGTTTAATAAGTTTATATGAACTAAATCATTGTAAGAATAAGATATAGATAGAAGTAGATTGGTTTGAAAAAAAAAAAAATCTCATTTCGAAGAATTGAACCCACAACCTACATATTGAAAAAACCAGCAGTCTAACCACTAGACTATGTGAAATTTTGATGTTAACTTTTAAACTATTTTCTTTTATACATTTCTTTAAACGGGGCAAATTCTTAAAATATCGAAATTTTAGAAAATTTTACGTTAACTATAAAAATATTCCGGTGGTCAGCCACCTACCCTGCCCAACCCGTAAAACCGCCCATGCATACCATGCTGTCTTTTAGATTATTACATAGCATTGGGACTTGCTATTGATGTAGGTATTTATCATACCACGAAACTCGCAACTTCAATTCCGCTTATGAATTACATCTGCGACTATATTTTTGAGAGTAAAAGTCACTCTCGCAATGTCATGAGAGCACTTATTATAGGAATTTGGTTATCCCACGAGTCATACCAACTGAAGAAAGGTTTCCATCTCCTATGTTTAATTTAATAACAAGACGAATATTTGAGCGTAACTGAAGAAGTTTTCCCCAAGCAAAGCTAGCATAATATTTTTATTTGACAATCCCAAACATTGAAATCATTAAGACGGTAACTATGAATCCATTTTGCCAAAGAGAGTCTTTTGGAGTTACGAGATTCTATATGTAGGATGATATAAGTGCTTTATTCCATGACTATAAGTTTCTCATACAAAAACCATCGTCGTCTTGAGGAAGACATATATTTTCCCGTGCGACTTTTGATTTCCCCCTTTTCAAGTGGAATCATAGACACTCTTATGCCATTCGGGATGGTGGGGAAACCCTCAACGAGGACGTGAGCCTAGGGGGGGAGGGGCTAGGTATATAAGTATATTGTATCCTTTCACGACCTAAAGCGTTTTGGGGTACATGTATTGCATAACTTAGAAACTCAGTTGTTGCACATGCTTGAGATATAGAAGTTGGAGGATGGGTGGCCCGACCCCCGGGAAGCTCCGCCGAAAGAAAAACCATGAGCCATGTTGGCATAACAAGGTGTGGTGTTACATAAGGACCTATTACATGCTAACGTTTCCTCAATAGTTAAATTTTCTCTTTTAATCTCCTCTTTCATAATCGCCATGATCATATTATTCAATATATCACCTCGAATATTCTAGAAAAAATATTGTTGGGATTACGAATAGAACTAACGCTTCCTTTTGCACCCAAAATCTGTTCATGGTGGTCCACAAACGCTTTTGGGAGTAGATCACCTTCCATAATCCGATTATCATCATCGACTATCCTTTAGATATGGTCTTTATGTTTTTGTTGTTTACAACTTTGTGGAAGTGTATTGAGTTTGAGGTCCCCGTTTTTAACCATTTAGTATTGGAACGTTGTTTTATTAATCTCCTCTCGTTTAATATCGCATCATTAAAACGTTG
This sequence comes from Senecio squalidus, assembly GCA_910822075.1. NCBI lineage: Eukaryota > Viridiplantae > Streptophyta > Magnoliopsida > Asterales > Asteraceae > Senecio > Senecio squalidus. The sequence continues at coordinate 23,145 of CAJVGC010000491.1, forward strand.
AAGTAAAACATGTTCATGAGCTCGAATTGTGATATTAAAAGGTTCTTTTTCTTCAAATCTTTTTTTAACTAGCTACTTGGTACATTTTGTGACATGGAACTTGAAACTTCCAACCTCTTCATTGTATATACACTCACGAGTTTCCGTGTTCAAAGTATAGATTAATTCAGATTCATGGCTAGAACATGTTGTAATCACAATGAACTTAAACTTGTATTTTAACCGGTTTATGGAGGAGGTTTTTTTATTCGGTTTATAAGGGACGGGTGTAATATTTCTACTCGCATGTACAAAGTATATTTTGATACTTAAAGGGTACGAGTGATTTGGGGTTATGGAATCCTAAGGAGTACGGGTTTGATTTAATAGTAGATAATCACTCCGACTACGTAGGGTGTATGATTGACAAGAACATAATTCCGGTTGTGCACAATTTCTAGGCGACACACTCGTAAGTTGGTAATTAAAGAAGCAAAAATGAGTTTTTACATTAACTAGGAGGCATAATGTGTTTCACTTACAAGTTGTTGTTATGAGTTCTATAGTATACAACATAACTCTTGAATTATGGGTTTTATTTTAATAAGATTCCCATGTGATTCAAAGGGTGTTCTTGCAATACATTTTTATTCGGTTCAATACTCAAAGACCAAACACATCGATACACGTTATCGTTTCATAAAGTGGAATACACAAATGTACCTTGTTCAAACGGACTACCAAATAGACATTAAATTTTCCAAACCGTTCGATGAAAAACAACTTTGGGGTCAAAATCATTAGAATTTTGCAACATTTCACTCATAAACATCTTATAGGTATACTTATACTCTAATTTTATGGAATTTAACCAATTGACCAAGTTTGTGGACATAATGACATACATTTTCAGGAATGAAAAATTAGGGCTTATTTCTTATTAAAAATACTAAGATTGTTCAAATCAAATGACAAAATACGTTTTTGGGTTTTTGGATATCAGTGAATGTTGAATTTGATAGAAATAATAGATTTTGTGTGTCAATGAATGATTGAATTTTGACTAATGAACAAAATGGATAAAGAACTTCATCTTGTTTGACTTGATAGACAATAATCTACCGGGAGGTCCAAATCAAACTTTGTTTTTAAAAATACAAAAATCGTTCCTAAGGTTTACACCAAATTACAGATTTCATCCCTATGTATAAAAAGTTACATAAATCGTCCACTTTAAGAAACAAATTACACTTTTTGTCCCTAAAATAGACGCGCGTTAAAAATTTTCTTATATATCATCGTTAATTTCTTACATATTTCATCCCTAAAATTGATGCTCGTTACAAAGTTAGGAATAGAAAGCACAATTAGATTCTAAAAGTGGACGATTAATGCAACTTTTTAACTTTAGGGAGAAATATGTAATCTATACCATAATGACGATTCATATAATTAACGACAAAACCCAATAAAGTTTGGGTACTTAGGAAACTTTTGATGTTTGACGTGTCAATATACATTTTGATGTTTATTGGGTCCTCTTAAGCATGCAAGATTATCGAGTCTTGATACTTAAATCATTTACAAATATTGTTCCGTGGGCATCACCCAATAAAAGGTTTTACACTTAATAAGTATTTGTAAATCAAAAGATTTATTGGGTTTCACATGTTTCTCAGTTTCAATCCGATAAAGTTCCAACGCCTTTGATAAAATGTTATGGTATTACTTTCTCTGGTCGACCTAACGAAGTAGTATTCCCGAAGTTTGAAAACCGTTTTAAAATATTTCGAATTCACAAAAGCAATGACTTTTATCAATTTTTTAATATGGTATTTGATCAAGCTAATAAAAATGTTCTAAACATAAACATACATTATAGACAATATATTTATGGATAGTGTGGTAACATTTTCAACGTGTTTAAGTAGCATATATTGGGAAAAAGAATGATGTGTTTAAGTAGCACACCTTCATGTCTCAGATAGAACTTGCACATTGTAACCCCCGTGGCCACCTCACAACAATAAGACTGTGACCACACGGTGTTGAAACCGAAAGAATAGGGGTACGCACCCTGTTACTTATAGGTTATTGGAATATGGTATGGGGATCAAGGATATCGTCCAAATTACCCTTTGCATGTTATAACTAAAAATCTTGTTTATGCTCATGGTCATAATATTAATATTAGCGTTTATAATGATATTCACTCTTTGATAACACCAAAAAAAATGTGTTTATATGCCTAAAGTTAGTATGCTATATCATATTGGTACGTAAAACCATCATATTCAAAGTTCGGGTCATAAAATAAGAAAAATGGAACGAAGCGTTTTGAAAGTAAATAAGTAAATAAGTTTGTACATATATTAGAAATATTAAAAAGGAAAAGAGAAAGCGAGCTGACGATTTTTAAGTTGAATAAATAAATTGTTTAAATAAACAATTCAAAATGGGTACAACTTTCGTTTTCACATGTTAGTATTCCTTAGGCAATGACTTCAAAGTAAACAGCTTCGAGAATTTCTGACATACACCAATCGTCACATTTGACCAGAAAAAAACCATTGACTTTTATGAATCAAAACATATGGTATAAATAGGCCATTTACCAGAAGAAATATATCAAACAATTCTATCAAATATCCGTTAATTAATCATATATTTTGAAAGAAAAAGAAATGGCAGGAACAGGAATTAAAAGAGTGAAACTTGGTTCACAAGGTTTAGAGGTATCAGCTGTGGGTTTTGGAAGCATGGGAATGTCCGCTTATTACGGATATCCAAAACCCGAACCCGAAATGATCAAAGTCATCCACCACGCTATTAACTCCGGTATCACCATGATCGATACCGCAGATTGTTACGGTCCCAAAATTAACGAAATCCTTGTTGGTAAGGCTTTGAAAGAAGGAGGGATGAGGGACAAAGTCGAGCTTTCTACCAAATTCGGGATCACACCTGTTGGTCTCATGGAGGTTTGTGGAAAACCCGAATATGTAAGGTCTTGTTGTGAAGAGAGCTTGGAGCGATTGCAAGTTGATGTTAGTATATATGTATAGTTTGTATTTATTAGATATAGTCCGATAATTGTATAGTCGGTTAGGCCCGATTTGTAACTATTTATATTTGTCATTGCTAATGTTATTA
>CAJVGC010000493.1:0-54959 GCA_910822075.1 Senecio squalidus
CAAGAGGGAAGGATCTCCCCCCCCCCCCCCCAGCAGGGAATGCTTTCCCCTCCTTCCCAAGAGAAAAAGTCTTTTCATCTCCTACCAGCAGGGAAAGGTTTCACCTTATTCACCTCCTCCCAATGAGGGATTTTACCTCATCCTCAAAAGGAAATATCTTACAGAGAAGGATATCCTTTCTCTCAACATAGAAGGATCTTATATCTCCCAAGAGGGAATGATATAACTCCTTCTGACAGAAAAGGACCGTACCTACTCCCAGCAAGGAAGGATCGTACCCCCTCCCAAAAGTGAAGGGATTTTGCCTCCTCCCTACCAGCCTACTCATCTTCCCGCTCCGGCCGCACCACCGCCTGTCACCCGACCAGTTTGTCAAGATTTGACAGCCAGTCTCAGCACATCTAGCCTATCAACATAAAACAGTGCAGGTGCCATCATCCTTGGCAACAAGTTTTCAAGATAAAAGTAGCAAGGATATCATAGCGGTCAATGAAGGAAGGAAAGATCGAACACCTTATCCCAGGAGCTAGACCATAGGTGAACAAATCCCCAACTAAGAAGGATTGTGGTGGGAAGAAGAAGGAGGACGACATAGATTACCTTAGACAGCCACATATTCACCACCCATGATGGACTTGGTATCAACATGGGAAAACATTCTTCAAGGTGATTACACTCATATTTTATTTCAATTAATAAATACTTTTTGTCAAAATCATGGAATGTCATGTTCAAGAATAACACGTGGTCCGATCTATGTATCCCGCAAAGTCTTGGAAGGCCATGAGCCCGTATAAAATAATATTAGTCTGATCTTGTATCCCAACAACACCAAATGAAGCAATACCTTTTATTGCAAGGTTAGGACAATGCACACACATGCACACACAATTACATTATTCTGAACAACGTTCTGGACCAAGTGGATAGGGCCAAGATGGATATTTAATTCCAAGCCACACATGCACATCATCATATACATAACTCTGAACAACGTTCAGATCAAGTGCCTAGGCCAAGATAGACATTTTTTTTTCTAGGCCAAACATGCACATCATAATTTTCGTCTTTTCACCTACTTGGGAAAAGGCAAGCACTTCTCATTGGGAAGCGACAATCCTCGCGAGTAAAAAATAAATAAAGGTTAACCAACAAAAAGTGTCATAGGCATAGTGCCACGAGCAAAATATAAAATTGAAAAATGATACATGGTGGAGTGTTAGCCTCCAAAACCTGAGTGTGGAGTATTTATACCCAACACTACCAGGTATCAACAACGTATGGCAATGATGACCATTTATGGCTCATCAATAGGATTCCAACGGGTATTAACGTCTATATCATTATATAACTTTATTAATGCTCTGACGGTTACACTCAAGGATTAGGCTTGAGTGTCTGACTGGTAGGATGTCAGGAGTATGATACTATGAGATGAACTCCAAAACATCAGTGTTGGTCTACACAAGTCCTTATCCATGCCAGGGCATGAGTGTCGGACTGAGCGTCGGATGCCGGGGCAGATCTCCGGACACGGGGCGCTAGGTGCCGGGACACATCTCTCGGATCCCGGACACGCGGCGCTAGGTGCCGGGACACATCTCTCGGATCCCGGACACGGGGCGCTACGTACCGGGACACATCTCTCGGATCCCGGACACAGGGCGCTAGGTGCCGGGACACATCTCTCGGATCCCGGACACGGGGCCATGTTTCCCGGACAAGGGGCCATAGTGCCGGGACACAACTCCCGGATCCCGGACACGGGGCCATGTTTCCCGGACACGGGGCTGTTTTACCCGGACAGGGGCCGTTTTACCCGGACACGGGGCCTGGTGCCGGGGCCATTTTACCCGGACACGGGGCCGGGTGCCGGGGCCATTTTACCAGGACACGGGGCCTGGTGTCGGGGCTATTTTACCCGGACACGGGGTCAAGGGCCAAGTGTCCGGACGCGGAGCCTTGTGTCCGGACGCGGAGCCTTGTGTCCGGACGCCGGGACGAAGTGTCCGGATGCTGGGGCCAAGTGTCCGGACGTCGGAGCATTGTGTCCGGACGCCGGGACGAAATGTCCGGATCCTGGGGCCAAGTGTCCAGACGCCGGAGCCTAAGGGCCGGAGCTAGGAGTTAGCAGGCAACCTTTTGTAAGTCAGGTTATGTGTTTAGGGGGTTAATGGGCTATGTGTATGAGCCATTCCCTACTAACACTATCATGCCCCCAGTTAGGTTTTAAAATGGTTTTTTGAAGCCTAACTTTTTTTGTTTTTATTGTCTCTTCCGGCTATTCTTTGGACATGCCTTTCCTGGCCGCTTGAGGTTGCCTTGAGTAGTTCTGACCGAGGCCATGTCCGATGTGTCTTTGAAAAATAATGTTTTATTGGGTGATCAAGCCAATAACACATTTTTAACCTGTTATCTTGGATGTTGTGTCACACCATCTTGGGTGTGCGTAAGAGTAATTATACTGAGTTGTGTCTATGACAATCATTTGAGTACCTATGGTTCTTTTGTATGCCGATGACATAGCTAGATGTTGGCATCTCATGTATATTTCATATCGTGCCGATGGCACTTTTGTTGGTTAACCTTCAATTTGTTTTACTCGCGAGTGATGTCGCTTCCCAATGAGAAGTGCTTGCCTTTTCCCGGTAGGTAAAAAGACGAATATGTGATTGCATGTTTGGCGTAGATTTAAGATGTCTATATGTGCCTTTTGCTAAATTTCCCTCCAAACGTAGTTTGGGGTGGTGCATCATGTTTGTTGCCTTGTGGGATACATAGATCAGACCACTCTGTATTTTGAGGTGCATTGCTGTGAATGACTCTTTGAAGAGCGTTTTCTTATGGTTTGGCCAAATCCCTGATGAGTGAGATGACCAAATACCAAAGTTTGCCAGATTTCCCAGATATCCAGACTTGGCTAGTTGTTGATTGTCAAGGTGTACCATGTTGCAGAGACATCCAGACTGGCCGGCTGTTCATTTTTTTTTTTTTTTTTTTTTTTTTTTTTTTTTGTTTTTTTTTTAAACTTTCGGCATTGAAACAACTGTTGGCTAGGCACATCCTGACGGGTGTTGTGGTTGCAAGTGCTGACAATTAGCAATAGTATGTAAATATTAAATGTAGCACCTTTTTAGATTCATTGCACTCCATGTCCTGGGTAATGGTTTTCCATCTAAGTCAGACAGGGTGTAGGAGCCAGTTCCATGTGCTTCAAGGACACTATATGGGCCTTCCCATGTGGGACCCAACTTGCCCAAGTTTTCGGTCCTGCTAGCTTCATTCTTCCGCCATACGAGATATCCCACTTTGAAAGATGTGTGTCGGACTCTTTGGTTATAATACTTAGCCATCTGTCTATGGCTTTCTGCTTGTCGGATGAGAGATATTTCTCTTTGCTCCTCGATGATATTCAAGTTCTCTCTTAGGGCCTCTTCATTTAGCTCCGGATTGAAATGAAGGGTCCGGTGAGTAGGGATTGTAAGTTCTGGTGGGATAACTGCCTCAGTGCCATAGACTAGGCTGAAAAGGGTTTCAGATGTAGTTCTGCCGGGGGAAGTTCTATGTGCCCAAAGAATGACTGGGATTTCGTCTACCCATGCCTTTGCATATTTTCCCAATCTGGCCTTAATTCCCTTGACGATTGCTTTGTTCATGACTTCAACCTGACCATTAGCTTGTGGGTGTGCCACAGAGGTGGATCGTTGTTAGATATCCATATTATACTGAGCCTATCACTAATGATTTTGGCCCGACACTCCAGAGCCAATACTTATACCTTGTATCTAATAAGTACCGTATTCCTCCAAACCAACACTCATGCCTTGGGATTCATCTCATAGTATCATACTCCTGACATCCTACCAGTCAGACACTCAAGCCTAATCCTTGAGCGTAACCGTCAAAGCATTAACAAGGTCATATAATGATATGGACGTTACATGTATCTTTAATACACGTTGGAATCCTATTGATGAGTCATAAAGGGTCATCATGGTCATATGTTGTTAATACCTGGTAGTGTTGGGTATAAATACTCCACACTTCACCTTTTGGAGGACAGCTTCATCATCTTCCTCACATATTCACTGACCGGAATACTGAACCATATTCCGCCAAGCCTTTCCGATCAATCTCTTGTCCACCTTAGACTCGCCAAGAGTCTGTTAGGTTTGCACTGCTTGAGCAGGAGGTCAAGAGAGTGATCAATCTAACCCAAGTTACTGAGCCTGTCAATCCTTGCTCTAACATTTGCGCCATCCGTGGGACACGTTTTAGCAACGGTGTTTTATCTTCATTTCCACATTTTCACAAATTTTTTCTTTAATTCGTTTCTTTTTTCATCATGGAAGACATGAACTCTTCACCAATAATTTCCTCAGTCTTAGAAGTAACTACCACAACACCACCCCCAATGACTACTGTAACCCCTTCCCCAGTGACTGTTGTGACCACATCCCAAGCTGAAGGGAGTACCACCCTGATACCAACGACTGTTTCGTCACCTCGTGCATTTGTTTCATTGCCTATTCCATCCAGTCCATTCATACCAGACATGGAGACAGACATGGTGTTTGAGAGAGGTCCTATGGGGAGGACAGGCAGGCACGGATTTTCCGCCTTGGAGGATTGGACACTAGGGGATTAAGGTCCTGCCCGCCTGTATCGATCAACAACCACTGGACCTTTGTACTCTACAAGGGTGTCCGGAGCTAGTGCATCTGCCATACCAACCCCAAACGTGCCAAGTTTTCAGATCCCCATGTCTCGTACCTCAACACTGCACGAAGAAGCCGCTGAAGCCTCTAGACAGGCTGTCCCAGAACTTCATGGCTTTGAAGTCCCTAGGCAGCCTGCCTCGGCGGGATCCCAACCCGGCACTCAAGGAATGGGAGAGGACCCAAGCATGGGAACACAGAGAAGGACATTTCAGAATATCCAAGAAGCAGCATCAGTCCCGGCACCAACCTCATCTAATCACCTCCTGGCTCAACTATTGGCATCCCTGCAGCCAGCACCACCACAGGTAATCCCCCAACAATCCGAAACAGATGTCCTGTTGACACAGCTGGCGGATCGCTTGAGGCAGAACGCGCCGACACCGGCGCCACCTCAAAATCCCAATCCAGAGTTATTACGACTGTTGCAGCAACTAGTAGAAGGAGAAATGACAAGAGAAGCTATTATGCCTGTATCAATAGTAAGTTCAAAATTTTGTGACTGGGTGTCAAGATATCCGATGCCAGACAAGCAGAAGGTCCCCTCCATTGTAGGCACTTATGACGGCACAAGAGATCCAGACGACCATATGGCCTCGTTTGAGCAGGCCATCATGACAGAAAAATGGGTAGACCCGGTAGCCTGTAAAATGTTTCCAGGAACATTGCAAGGGTTTGCAAGAGATTGGTTTGCTGGCCTTCCAGAAAGGAGCATTAGAGACTTTGCTGATCTAAAGGCAAAGTTTGTGTATCAATTCTTTCAGCAAACGAAACAACGCAGGACACATCTGGAGGCCCACCTAATCCAGCAGAAGGAAGGGGAAGCTTTGCGAGACTTCATCCTGCGGTACACACAGGAATGCCAAAAGATCCCGGGTTTGCCAGAAAGCCAACAAATTTCAGGTTTCACCTTTTCCCTCTTGCCTGGTCAGTTGCAGGAAAAACTTGCAAAAAGGACTCCCGCCACCTTCAAAGAAGCCACAGATAGAGCCTATGACTTCTTAAGATCAAGGGAAACTGTCTCTTTGGCAAGAGGAGTGGCTGGAAAGAAGGACAAGCTTTGGAACGGTGGGTCAGCGTCAGGTAGACAGGACCAACAGCGGGAAGATAGGCGAAATGACAGACGGGATGACAGAGGCAACCGAAGGTTTAGCCCTTATGACAAAACTGCATCCGAGCCATTTCTCAACAAGACCCCGAAAGAGATCCTGCAGACAGAGCGTGTAGGCTCTACTTTTAAACCTCCACCACAAATGGCACACAGGTCTGGTACAAAAAACATGAACAGGTACTGTGAATTTCACGAGGACCTTGGACATGACACCAATGCCTGTCGGGGATTGAAAGGAGAGATAAGAAGGGCGCTGGACGAAGGGAAGTTGGAACACCTAGTGCCAGCTGCCAGAAAACAAACCAACAGGACCCCAACCCAGAAAACGTATGCCTGGCAAAAGAGGGGGGAGAATACTAAACGACCGGGACCGCCAGAAGGTCACATCCTTATGATTGAAGATCGGACATACATAGACTAAACCTAGATCAAGGTCTGATAAATTTTTATTCTATGTTTTCCTGTTTTGTCAAAATTTAATCTTATTTTCTGTCAAGGACATGGATACCATGCCTTATAATAAAACGTTTGGTCTGATATTATCCCAATTATGCACTGCATTATCTTTCTATTTTATGAACATTGTTCAAACATCACAACCATAAGGCCAAATAAGACACTCATGTCTTAGCCAAAACATGCGAACACGTCTTTTCATCTACTTGAGAAAAGATAGGCACTTCTCATAGGGAAGCGACATACCTCGCGAGTAATACAAATAAACGGTTAACCAAATAATGTATCACTGATGTAATATGCTTAAATAGCAAACAAATAATAAGATAAATATCCAACGGATAAACATTTATTATTAAAAAGAAACCACTAATAGAGTCAAGCAAAATATCCAAACCATAAAGCTTATAAAGCTGCTATTCATAACAGAAAGGGAAAAATGTTCAAACATATAAAAAAAAGCAAACACTACACTGGTGGCATAGACACTGGTGGTGTAACAATAGCAAGAAGATCATCAATAGAAATATCCAAGTCTTGGACAATGCGCTCCAGGATAAGAAAATTTTTCTTTTCAAACAAAGCATTAGCACCTCGCATCTGACTTTGCGCCAAAGGATCAAGAAACGGTAGAACTGCATCACCAGCAACGTATCGCAACTTGGTCCCTACAATATGTTTGCCAAATGCATGAGTAGCCCGATTAACTTCCAACATCAAATTCATCACATCAGGATGATCAAGTAATAGCTTGAACAGCTCAGGAAAAGCAGCAAGAAGGTCTTTTCTACCCTGAAAGGCAACATCAAGTTGCTGGCGCTGAGACTCAACTACCTGTCTCTCAACCTCTAAAGATTTGGTCACTGTCGCCAACTCCTTATCCTTTGCAGCCAGGATATCTTCATACTCCTGCGCCCTCCTTACCAATCCATCCCTCTCTTTCTCTAGGTGGGAAATCTTGGCAGAAAGATCACTAATCTCCTTGTCCCGGCCGGAAACAATCTCGCGTTCGGCCTCAAGATCTTTCCTAACCTCAGCCAAACTTTCCACCTCTTTCTTCAGATCCGAGTAATCAACTTTCAATTTTTCATGATCTTGACATGTACGTTACCTAGCAAGTATATGTCCCATAAAGCCATAAAAAAGGCTCATATCAGCATCATCCAATAATTCAGAAGTTCCTTGCAACTTTGACTGCATAACAAGTTGAGGTGGGACAACATTGTCCCTGAAATCCCTAACAGATCCAACAGTTTGTCCATTGTCACCCACAACAAATGACCAGGCAGGCACAAAACGTTGACCAGATGGCGTGCCAACAAATGCAGAAGGCTGAACAGTACTGCCACAAGCAGGAAGAGCCATGATAGTAGATCCATGGGGCGCCATCTGAAGGCCCCCGTAACGCCTTACAAGATTTGTTCCAAGAAGTGGAGAAGCAGGGAACAACATTTTTTTCGATTTGGGTGTAGGAAGGTCATAATCCTCAACATTTATTGATGGCCTCTTTCCTAACACAGATGCACCATCAAAGCATGGCTCATGACCATCGTCAGATCCAATATCCTCCAACTCAACTGCATAAAAGAAAGACAAGTTAGTTACTACACACAACGAAAAAGAATCATAACTCATAGGTACCTTGTCTCTGACGAGAAGAATCATGCTCTTCAAGCATGTAACCATTGGGATCAAAATCATCACCTACACAAACAAAAAACATCAGTTATATATAGCTATTATTTAAATAGACCAAAAAAGGTTTGAAATAATACCAGCAGGGGATACTACGAGATCTTCATCCTCAGTATTCTCTGGAAGCGGAAGCCTAACCTCCAGGCCCTGCCCCTCTCTTCCTGTAGGAGAAACACCAGGGACATCAACACCAACTGCTTTGTACATCTGGCAAGCTACGACAGGCGGATGATCCTCTACTTCACATGCTTCATCCCCCACTAAGAATCTAGCAACCCCATAACTGCAACAAAGAAACGATATAAATGACAATCAACTTCACGAAATAATAAAGACAAAAAAGGATTTTAAAGAGACTCACGTTTCTTTGATGTCTTCAACACAATGACGGGAACCGTTTCCTCTTCAACATCCTTAATAATTCCAGCCATCGCCAGCACCCCTTCGGGGCATATCCTATACCTCACAGACATACGGCGGAGGCGTGCATATGCCTCCGCCTTAGGAACGGAAAGCTCGAGGAGTTCATTTACTCCGTTGGGTATCTTAGATGGCCAGCTAAAAAGGGCACTTGACCAAAGCTTAATAAACGATCTATCCACGAAAATAAAGTCAAACCGCCAGTTCTTAAGACTATCGGGAGGATCCCCAACCAGTTTCCATTCTTTGCTTCTCTCTCTCTGTTCTAGGCTAAACCAGTCTCTAGATTTACACAGTTTATAAAAATGCCTAAACAAATCTACAGAACAAGCAATTTTCATCCCAACCAACAACATATCAAACATTATAACCTTAGCAGCACCTACAGGATGCATTTGGGCAAATCCAATTTTGTAGTGAGTTAGCACTTTCATATAAAAGGAGCTACATGGAAGTCTAAGGTTTGAATGGGTAAGAAGGTTAGTGTATTGATAGTGTTAGTAGGTGATGGCTTATATTTATAGCCTATCAAACCTAACATTTTGGTTCGGCCCACTAAGTCTCAATCTGACAAAAGGACCAGAACCCGAAACGTGAGCCCGACACCAGAAGCCCCGCGACCAGGAAAAATGGCCCGGCACCCGGCCCCGTGTCCGGGTAAAATGGCCCCGGCACCAGGCCCCGTGTCCGGGCACAATGGCCCTGTGTCTGGGAACCAGGCCTCGTGTCCCGGCACAATGGCCCCGTGTCCGGGAACCAGGCCCCCGTGTCCGGGCAAAATGGCCCCGGCACCCGAGACCAGGCCCCATGTCCGGGCAAAATGGCACCGTGTCCGGGAACCCAACCCCGTGTCCGGGAATTTAGCCCCGGCACCCGAGACCAAGCCCCGTGTCCCGGCACAATGGTCCCATGTCCGGGAATCCAGCCCCGTGTTCGGGAATTTGGCCCCGGCACCCGAGACAGGACCCCGTGTCCGGGAATCCGGCCCCGTGTCCGGGAATTTGGCCCCGGCACCCGAGCCTTGGCCCCGCGTCCCGGAATCCGGCCCCGTGTTCGGGAGTTTAGTCCCGACACCATTACCCGGTGTCGTGCACTCGTAGCCCGGCGTCCGGCACTCGTGGTCCGATATTCAGTACTTGGTAGCACTTACGCCTAGGCTGTCACTAATGCTTTTGGCCCGGCACTCCAGAGCCAATACTTATACCTTGTATCTAATAAGTATCGTATTCCTCCAAACCAACACTCATGCCTTGGGATTCATCTCATAGTATCATACTCCTGACATCCTACCAGTCAGACACTCAAGCCTAATCCTTGAGCGTAACCGTCAAAGCATTAACAAGGTCATATAATGATATGGACGTTACATGTATCTTTAATACACGTTGGAATCCTATTGATGAGTCATAAAGGGTCATCATGGTCATATGTTGTTAATACCTGGTAGTGTTGGGTATAAATACTCCACACTTCACGTTTTGGAGGACAGCTTCATCATCTTCCTCACATATTTACTGACCGGAATATTGAACCATATTCCGCCAAGCCTTTCCGATCAATCTCTTGTCCACCTTAGACTCGCCAAGAGTCTGTTAGGTTTGCACTGCTTGAGCAGGAGGTCAAGAGAGTGATCAATCTAACCCAAGTTACTGAGCCTGTCAATTCTTGCTCTAACATTGGCGCCTTCCGTGGGACACGTTTTAGCAACGGTGTTTTATCTTCATTTCCAGATTTTCACAAATTTTTTCTTTAATTCGTTTCTTTTTTCATCATGGAAGACATGAACTCTTCACCAATAATTTCCTCAGTCCCAGAAGTAACTACCACAATACCACCCCCAATGACTACTGTGAAATCCAAGTCGCCGGCACAAAAGGCCGGCTATATGCCGGCTAACAAAAAAAAAATTTCACCGGCACAAAAGGCCGGCGATATGCCGGCTATGAAATCCAAGCCGCTGGCACAAAAGGCCGGCTATATGCCGGCTAGCCGGCTAACAAAAAAAAAAAAACTTACCGAAAAGCAGAAGAGTTAGGCTTCAAAACCTAATTTTTAAAACCTAACTGGGGGGCATGATAGTGTTAGTAGGTGATGGCTTATATTTATAGCCTATCCCTGCTTCGACCATTTTGTTTACTTGGTCACATGTAGATTTACTACGATCCGGGGCCATGCCTCGTTTTTTCTGTCGGATTGGCACAATATTGGGATTCGCGTTTAGGGAATGCTCTGCTAGTTCCCTTGGGACCCCAGTCATGTCTGATGTCTGCCATGCAAAGACATCAAGGTTTGATTCTAGTAACGCTAGAAGTTTTGTCTTTGTCTGTGCTGGGAGTTGTGAACCAATGGTCACTGGTTGTCCAAGGAAGTTTTTATTGATAATAACTTTTTTTTCCGGACCATCAATGATTTCCATTGCCGGATCACTTTTTGGACCCTCTACCAGTTTTGGTTTCTCTACCTGTGTGCACTCTTTAGGCCATGACGTTCTAGCCCTGACTGTGGCTATGCCAGCTGGGGTAGGGAACTTTATAATGCCATGAATGGTTGATGGAATTGCTCCAAATTTTTGTAATGCAGGCCTGCCCAGTAGGACATTTTAGGCCGATGGTGCATCAATGATTGCAAAATTAATCATTTCTAACCTATAGTGTGGATATTCTCCTAACATCATGTTTATTTCTACCTCTCCGATTGGCCAATGTGTCTCACCTTTAAACGCCACTAGAGGGAATTGTGTTGGACGCTTTAAATGTTGTACTTTTTCAGGGAGCTTCCTAAAACAGTGAGCATAAATAATGTCCATTGAGCTCCCTGTATCAACATATGCCTTATTCACTTCATAGTTGGCTAACCGGATTTGTATTACTACAGGGTTGATGGAAGGAGTTTCAATTGGTGGGAAGCAAATAGGCTCCATCACCCAATCCTGAAGGACTGATGCCTTCCTTTTGTGAGATGTACTTTCTTCCTGCGCCATGTATATGTAATTGGGTGGGGTGGTGGATGGGGTATTGGTGGTTTTCTTTGGCTTAAGTGAACCAATTTGTGATGAGGAATTGCCTTCCATGGAGAAGAAAAAATGGTGGTGAAACTAAGAAATGAAATGAAAAAAGATAGAAATGAAATGAGACACCGTTGATAAAACGTGTCCCACGGATGGCGCCAATGTTAGAGCAAGGATTGACAGGCTCAGTAACTTGGGTGTTTGGGATTCAACCCCTTGACCTCCTGCTTAGCAGTGCGAACCAATCAAGCTCTTGGCGAGCCTAAGGTGGTCAAGTGGCTGGTTGGAGAAAGATGATCGGAATATGTTTACTGCGGGAAGTGTATAGGTATTCCGATCAAGAGATACTGTGTGCAAGTATGAGAGTGGAGAAGATGGCCTCCAAAACCTGAAGTGTGGAGTATTTATACCCAACACTACCAGGCATCAACAACGTATGTCAATTATGACCATTTATGGTTCATCAATAGGATTCCAACGGGTATTAACGTCTATATCATTATATAACTTTATTAATGCTCTGACGGTTACACTCAAGGATTAGGCTTGAGTGTCTGACCGGTAGGATGTCAGAAGTATGATACTATGAGATGAATCCCAAGGCATTAGTGTTGGTTTGAAGGAATACGGTACTTATTAGATACAAGGTATAAGTATTGGCTCTGGAGTGCTGGGCCAAAAGCATGAGTGACAGCCTAGGCTTAAGTGCTACCAAGGTGCCGGACATCGGACCACGAGTGCCGGACGCCGGGCTACGAGTGCCTATCTCCCGGACACGTGGCCTATCTCCCGGACACGGGGCCGAAGCCCGGGTGCCGGGGCCAAATTTCCCGGACACGGGGCCAAGGGCCAATTGTCCGGACGCCGGAGACTTGTGTCCGGACGCCGGGACGAAATGTCCGGATGCTGGGGCCAAGTGTCCGGACTTCGGAATCTTGTGTCCGGACGCCGGAGCCTAAGGTCCGTAGCTAGGAGATAGCAGGCAAGGTTTTGTAAGTCAGGTTATGTGTTTAGGGGTTAATGGGCTATATGTATGAGCCATTCCCTACTAACACTATCATGCCCCCCAGTTAGGTTTTAAAATGGTTTTTTGAAGCCTAACTTTTTTTGTTCATATTGTTTCTTCCGACTATTCTTTGGTCATGCCTTTCTTGGATACAAGGTATAAGTATTG
This sequence comes from Senecio squalidus, assembly GCA_910822075.1. Lineage (NCBI taxonomy): Eukaryota > Viridiplantae > Streptophyta > Magnoliopsida > Asterales > Asteraceae > Senecio > Senecio squalidus. The sequence continues at coordinate 12,582 of CAJVGC010000493.1, forward strand.
GCTCTGGAGTGCCGGGCCAAAAGCATTAGTGACAGCCTAGGCGTAAGTGCTACCAAGTGCCGAACATCGGACCACGAGTGCCGGACGCCGGGCTACGAGTGCCGGACACCGGGCCATGGTGCCGGGGCTAAACTCCCGGACACAGGGCCGAATTCCCGGACACGGGGCCAAGGCTCGGGTGTCGGGGCCAAATTCTCGGACACGGGGCCGGATTCCCGGACACGGGGCCGGGTTCCCGGACGTGGGGCCATTTTGCCCGCACACGGGGCCTGGTCTCGGGTGTCGGGGCCAAATTCTCGGACACGGGCGCGGATTCCCGGCACGGGGCCATTTTTCCTGGACACGGGGCCTGGTCTCGGGTGCCGGGGCCAAATTCCCGGACACGGGGTTGGATTCCCGGATACGGGGCCATTTTGCCCGGACACGGGGCCTGGTCTCGGGTGCCGGGAAAAAAATTCTCGGACACGGGGCCGGATTCCCGGACACCGTTCCATTTTGCCCGGACACGGGGCCTAGTTCCCGGACACGGGGCCGTTGTGCCCGGACACGGGGGGTGGTTCCCGGACACGGGGCCATTGTGCCCGGACACGGGGCCTGGTTCCCGGACCTGGGGCCATTTTACCCGGACACGGAGCCGGGTGCCGGGGCCATTTTACCCGGACACGGGGCCGGGTGCCGGGGCCATTTTACCTGGTCGCGGGGCTTGTGTCGGGTCAATTTTTCTAGGACACGGGGCCTGTGTCCGGGCACTTTTTCCCGAACACGGGGCCGGATGCCGGGTCTCTTTTGCCTGGACACGGGGTCGGACGTCAGGTCACTTTTGTCCGGACATGGGACACAAGTGCCGACTGTCGGAGTGTCGGACGCCGGAGTGTCGGGCTTCGTAGTGCCAGATACTAGAAGTTGAAGGCTGACACATAGGAAAGGTTTCTTGTGAGCCAGGATAGGTGTTTGAGGGTATAATAGGCTATATGTATTGAGCCTATTCCCTACTAACACCATCATGCCCCCAGTTAGGTTTTAAAAAGGTTTGTTTTCGAAGCCTAACTTCTTAGCTCTCATTGCCTGTTTCGGTTATTCTTTGCCTGACCCTATCATGTCCAACCCCTAGTGTTGCATGTCTTGGCTAGGGTTGTATATGATGTTTGCTCATATGGCGATGTCAAGAATAATGTTTTATTGGGTGATCAAGCCAATAACTCATTACTATCTTTTCATCCTAGATGTGTTTATGACACCGTTTTAGGTGTGCATGAAGATATTTATGTTTGATTGTGTCTATGACACCTTGTGAGTGCCCATGGTGCTTTTGTATGTCGATGACATATCTAGGTGTAGGTATCACTCATGTATATTTCATATTGTGCCGATGGCACTTTTGTTGGTTAACCTTTATTTTGTTTTACTCGCGAGTGATGTCGCTTCCCAATGAGAAGTGCTTGTCTTTTCCCGGTAGGTAAAAAGACGAAATATTTGTTTGGCGTAGACTTAAGATGTCTATATGTGCCTTTTGCTAAATTTCCCCCAAACGTAGTTCGGGGTGGTGTATCAGGCTTGTTGCCTTGTGGGATACATAGATCAGACCACTTTGTATTTTGAGGTGCATTTCTGTGAATGACTCTGTGAAGAGTGTCTTTTTATGGTGGGGCCAAGTCCCTCATGAGTGAGATGGCCAAACACCAAAATCTGCCAGATTGCCCAGATATGCAGACTTGGCTAGCTGTTGATTGTCAAGGGTTACCATATTGTAGAAACATCCTTGTATGACTCTTTAAGAGTGTTTTCTTATGTTGATGCCAATTCCTTCATGAGTAAAATGGCCAAATATCAAGGTCTGCCAGACTGTCCATATATCAAGACCTGGCGGGTTGGCTGTTGAATATCAAGGTCGGCCAGACTGGCAAAATATCAAAACTCGCTGGTTGTTCAGCTCATGCCAAGTTGTTCCGAAATTATGTGTATGATGAGGTGCTTGTTTGGCTTAGACTTAGATGTCCATCTTGGCCTATGCACTTGGTTTGAACGTTTCCTAGAGATATGTATATGATGATGGGCATGTGTGGCTTGGATTTAAATATCCATCTTGGCCCTATGCACCTGGTCTTGAACGTTTGTTCAGAATTATGAAATTGTATATGCACGCATACACAATGTTATATAAAGATAACGTTGTGGAATAGCATAGGGATTCAAGATCAGACCAATTCTTTCTTCAATGAATTTGTATAGGTTTTTCCATGACTTTTCCCTTTTTGTAATGATCCGGGTTGGTAGATAATGGGTTATATGATCAAAACAATAATTTATCAAACATGATATTCCATGACATGGGTATATGATGTGCATCCAGTTTAAACAGGGTATAAGAATTATTACCTTTGAGTACCCTTTAAGGGTCTTCCCGTCCAATATTGTTTAGGTTCCCTGCCTGTGTGGCTGCATTCTTCGCTACATTAGTTCTATAAGTTTGAAAGATGTGGGACGAACACTTTTAACAGAAGTTGCCTAAGCTTCAATGTCTCGGTCATAATGGATAGACAAATAGTAATTGTCTATCATGAAATCCTGGAAGCTAATGATGGTAGGACCTCAGGAAGTAGGACCTCAAGTGGTAGGATCTTAGGAGCCGAGGGCCGGATCCGGGAGCGGGAGCAGGGAGTTGGGACCGGCAGCTGGGGAGTTGGGAGCCGGGATCCGAAGTTGGGGTGGGAGACCCGGGAGCCGGTTGAGAGTTGGCAGGGAGTGAGAGTGTGCATAATGTGGAAGGGTTTAAGAGTCTTCCATGGATGTGGAAGGGACAGAGTGTCTTCCCTGGATGTAGAAGGGACTTGGATTTAACAATTCCCCTTACTAATGTATGTAGGGTCTGTAGTAATCCTTTATGTTGGATTTTATTTTTGACCACAATGACATATGTGCATGTTTTAGAATGTAGAAATGTTACTCGGTACTATGTATTGTGTCCATGACATTTTTAGATCTGAAATGGTATTCTGGTCATGGCATCATGTCCCTAACCGTGGTTATGCCAGTTGAGGTAGGGCATTTAGCAATTACATGGATGGTAAACTGGGATACTGGTCATGGCCTCATGTCCTTAACCGTGGCTTTGCCATCTGGGGTAGGAAATTTTACCATGCCATGGATGGTACATGAATTTGTTTCAAATTATTCTGGTGTAGGCCTGTCTAGTTAGGACATTGTAGGCTGATGGTGCCAAGTTTATCAATTGAACCTAATAGTAAGCCTATTTTTCCCCATTACCTGCATAATTGGGTTAGACTGATAATCTCATGGTTACCCTTATGCATTTGGTTATTCTGGAGTATGCGTTCGTGTATGCATGGTCATGCCAAGTGCGTAGCTACTCCACATTCAATGAACTTGTCTAGGATTTTTGTGTGGATCCATAATCCAAGTAGGTAGAAATTAATTTACTAAATAGTATTGGGATGCACGATCAGACCAATTATTCTATCAATATAATATCTCTTTGGGATCATGGCATGCCATGTCCTTGACAAAGGATTATTAAGTTATTGAAAAAAAAAAGTAAATTATTGTCACCTTTTAATTCCCTAGAAAGGAATTCCAATATAACATTTTTTTTTTTATTTTTTTTATTTTACCATGAATATATGGCCATCTGGGGCCATGATGATCTACGTCTTCCCCTTCTTCCGCTAAGCATATGTTTTTTTGGTAGGGATTTTATTTGCTTGTTGTCTATCCGAAGACAAGGTGTTTTCTTCCTTCAATGTTTTTAGATCTACAACAATCTTTGTGTTTGATATTGTAGTGGAGGTTTAAGTGAAGGTGGAGGCACACTCTGTTACCTTAAATGTTTTAGAAACTGTTCAACAAGAGATCTCCATTGGCAAGAATTACTGGTTGGGATCTGACCTTAACGTTGAGACAAGTTGAAACGAAATATTGATTGGTGTTGGTTGTGTGGCTTCACACCAACAATACCCGTAAAACTGGCCTATAGTCGGGATGACTATTGTGGCAGGGTGGCTATCATACCAGGATGGTTATTGTGGCTGGATGGCCAAAATGGTTAGTATGCCAGGAAGGATATTATGCATGGATGGCTATTATCTCCAGATGGCTATCATGCCAAGATGGTTAGTACGCCAAGATAATGAATATGACAAGATGACTAGTATTCTAGGATAGATAGTAAAGTCTTTGCCAGCCGACAACTTCTGGTCAAAAGCCATCTCCAAGGCTGTTAAGATCTTGTCACGCTGGATATCAAAATATTGCCAAATTTGGCTATCAAAATGTTGCCAAAGCTGGACGACTATCAAGGTCGTTCCAACTGGCCGAATATCAAGGTCGGCTTAACTAGCCGACTGTCCGGATTTGGCCGAGCTGGTCGGGTGTCCGGAGCTGGCTAAAATGGCTCTGGCATGACTGGCCGACTGTCCGGAGCTGGCCGAAATGGTCGGCTGTCCGGATCTGGCTCAAATGGTTGGCTGTCCGGATTTGGCCTAATTGGCCGGCTCTCAGGATCTGGCCGAATTTATTTATTTATTTATTTATTGTTGTCCGGATCAATGATCCTGGTTTGTGGAAATGAGATGCAAGCTTTGTTTGCAGAGGTCGAATATATCATCCTTATGACATTTAGTAGGCATTTGAGATCGTGGTGGCCATTTTTGGTGTTGGTGAAATGACTCGAGATAAGTTACTTCCTTCATGGGAAAGATGTACTACTAGTAACTAGGTGAATGGAAATGAAATGACTACCATTCCAGGACGGTTATCATGCCAGGATGGCTATTACGCCATGATGGCTATCTTTCCAAGACGACTATCAATGCCGGGATAACTATCATGTCAAGATGGGTATCATGTAAGGATGGATAGTATTCCAGCAAAGCTTCTTCCACCCGGATTAGTAATGTGTAAATCATGTTTGTTCCTCTTTATTGTGCCCATGGCACTTTTAGGTTTTTATTGTTCCCCTGACACTTTCAGATCAGTCTTGTGTCCATGACATTATTTAGATGCGTACTGTATCCATGACACTTTCTCATCCGGATTATTTCCATGACCCATTTAGATCCATATTGTGTTCATGACACTTTTAGATCTATATCTTGGCCAATGCATCCTTGTGGCTATGCCAACTAGGGTATGACACAGTGCCACGTCATGGATGGTAGATGGAATTGATCCAAATTTTTGAGAGCCTACCCAGTAGGACTTTGTAGGCCGAAAGTCTCATGGCATCCAATGCCTTTATGGGATACAAAGATCTGACTAAGTTAAACCTTTTTTCCTGTCTGGCCAACATCAATGGTTGCCTATGACATTTTCTAGACGGATTAGTATTTTGGACATGGTATCCTGTCCCTAAGTGCCTAAGTGTGGCTATGCCAACTAGGGTAGGGAATTCGACCATGTCATGGATGGTTGATGGGATTGCCCCAAATTTTTGTAATGCAGGCCTGCCAAGTAGGACATTGTAGGCCGATGGTGCATCAATGATTGCAAAATTAATCATTTCTAACCTATAGTGTGGATATTCTCCTAACATCATGTTTATTGCTACTTCTCCGATTGGCCAATGCGTCTCACCTGAAAACCCCACTAGAGGGAATTGTGTTGGACGCTTTGAATGTTGTACTTTTTGAGGGAGCTTCCAAAAACAGTGGGCATAAATAATGTCCATTGACCTCCCTGTATCAACATATGCCTTATTCACTTCATAGTTGGCTAATCGGATTTGTATTACTACAGGGTTGATGGAAGGAGTTTCAATTAGTGGGAAGCAAAAAGGCTCCATCACCCAATCCTGAAGGACTGATGCCTTCCTTTTGCGAGATGTAGTTTCTTCCTGCGTCATGTATATGTAATTAGGTGGGGTGGTGGATGGGGTATTGGTGGTTGTCTTTAGCTTAAGTGAACCGATTTGTGATGAGGAATTTTCTTCCATGGAGAAGAAAAAATGGTGGTGAAACTAAGAAATGAAATGAAAAAAGATGGAAATGAAATGAAACACCGTTGCTAAAACGGATCCCACGGATGGCGCCAATGTTTGGGGTTCAACCTCATGACCTCCTGCTAAGCAGTGCAAACCTATCAAGCCCTTGGCGAGCCTAAGGTGGTCAAGTGGCCACTTGACCACCTTAGGCTCGCCAAGAGCTTGATAGGTTCGCACTGCTAAGCAGGAGGTCAAGGGGTTGAATCCCAAACACCCAAGTTACTGAGCCTGTCAATCCTTGCTCTAACATTGGCGCCATCCGTGGGACCCGTTTTAGCAACGGTGTTTCATTTCATTTCCATCTTATTTCATTTCTTAATTTCACAAATTCGTCTTCTCCATGGAAGACAGTTGCTATCTCAAATAGGTTTACATAAACCAAAAACAACCACCAACACCCCATTCACCACCCTATCTAATTACATATAAATGACGAATGAAGAGGTACATCTGCCAATTCTATGGCTGCTATCCTAGAAGGAAAAACACTCAAAACGATACAACACAATCTCCTTTGGTCAGCTTCTCAGGTGAGACACATTGATCAGTAGGCAAAATAAGCATGTGGTTAATGTTGGGAGAATACCCTTACTACTGGGTCAAAATGATAAAATTAGCAAGAATTAGTTCATCATCGGCCTACAATGTCCTACTGGGCAGGCCCTCAACAGTTTGGGCCAATTCCATCTACTATCCATGACATGGTCGAATTCCCTATCCTAGTTGGCATAGCCACACTTAGGGACAGGATGCCATGTCCAAAATACTAATCCGTCTAAAAAATGTCATAGGCAACCATTGATGTTGGCCAGACACGAAAAAGGTTTAACTTAGTCAGATCTTTGTATTCCACAAAGATATTGAATGCCATGAAGACTTTCAGCCTACAATGTCCAATTGGGCAGGCATGCATTATAAAAGTTTAGAACAATTTAGTCCACCATCCATGACATGGTCAAATTCCCTACCCCAGTGGACAAAGCCATAATTAGAGACAGGATGTCATGATATGGATCTAAAAGTGTCATGGACACGATACAGATCCAAAAGTGCCATAGACACAAGATGGATTTTAAAGTGTCATTAGCACAATATAGATCTAAGAGTCTCACGGGGCACAATTCAAAATTTTCATGGACAAAGAATAATACGTGTCATTTACACCTAACGAGATCCTGACAGCCTTGGATATGACTTCTGATCGACAGCCACCGACTGGATCGTAATAGGCACCTGGGCATAGTAGCCATCCAAGCATAATAGGCATCCAGACATAATATCCATCATGACGTACTAGCAACCCATGCATAATACCTATCCTGACAAACTTGATATTTTTTCCGGACCTGATATTTTTTGTCCGGACCTGATATTTTTGTCCGACACACTTGATATTTAGTGTCGGACCGTGATATTCGGCCAGCTTGGACAGCCAGCCAATTTGACAAAAATTTGATATTTTTGTCCGGACTTTATATTTTTTGTCCGGACTAGATATTTTCGTCCGGTGCACTTGATATTTAGTGTCGGACCTTGATATTCAGCCAGCTTGGACAGCCGGCCAATTTGGCAAAAATTTGATATTTTTGTCCGGACTTGATATTTTCGTCCGACACACTTGATATTTAGTGTCGACCTTGATATTTGGCCAGCTTGGACAGCCGGCCAATTTGGGAAAAAAAAATTGATATTTTTGTGCGGACTTGATATTTTTCGTCCGGACTTGATATTTTCGTCCGCCACACTTGATATTTAGTGTCGGACCTTAATATTCGACGCTTGGACAGCCGGCCAATTTAAAAAAAAATAAATAATAATAAAAAATAAAAAAAAAAAAAAAAAAAAGCACCTCCCACGGAGGAAATGGTTTTACCTCCAAGAGGGAAACAGTGTTACCTCCCAGGAGAGGAAAGGGTTCCACTCCTCTCTCATCCCTCCAAATGGGAAAGGGTTTCATAACCTCACTTCCCTTCCAAGAGGGGAAAGAGTTTCACCCCTCCCATCCCTCTCCCTCTAAGGAGGAAGGGTTCCACCTCTCTCAATAGGGGAAAGGTTTAACCCCTCTCATCTCTCCCAAGAGGGAAAGGGTTCCACTCCTCCTAAGAGAGGAAGAGTTTCATCATCTCTCATCCCTAAGAGGGAGAAGGGTTTCAACCATCCTATCCCTTCCAAGAGGAAAGGATTTCAGCACCATCCAGAGGAAGGCCCTCAATGCCTTTCAGATATAAAGAAATTTTTGAAAAAAAAAAAAAAAAAAAGTGAGGGAAGGATTCCATTTCTCCCAAGAGAGAATGATTCCATCTCCCTAAGAGGGAAGAATCCCCCCTCCCAATATGAAACGATTTCACCTTATCCCAAGTGGGAAGGATTTCACTTCCCATAAGAGAGAAGGGTTTCACTTCTTCTAGGGAATGATTTCACCCTCTCCCAGCAGAGAAGGGTTTCACACCTTCCAAGACATAAAGATTTCAAGGAAAAATCCTACCCTTCCCAAAAGAAGAAGGATTTCATCACCTCTCACCCCTCCAAAGGGAGACGGCCAAGGCTGAGTGCCGGCCAAGGCAATGTGCCAGCCAAGGCATGGTGCAGGCCAAGGTCGGGTGCCGACCAAGGGGCACGAGTACCGGCCAAGGCATGAGTGCCAGCCAGGTAAGGTGTCGGCCAAGGCACAAGTGCCGGCCACGGTGGGGTATCACCTCTCATCCCTCCCAAGGGGAAAAGGGTTTCCATCACCTCCCACCTCTCCCAAGGGGGAAGGGTTTCATCACATCCCACCCTCCCAAGAGGGGGAAGGGTTCCAAGTGGGGGAAGGATTTCAGCTCCTCACAAAAATGAAAGGTTTTACCAACTCTCACCCCTCCCAAGGGGGGAAGGGTTTCACCGACACGGGATACGAGTGCCAGACCAAGGCAAGAGTGCCGGACCAAGGCACAAGTGTTGGACCAAGGCAAGGCAAGAGTGCCGGACCAAGACACTACTGCCGGACCAAGGCAAAAGTATTGGGCCAAGGCACGAGTGCCGTCTTGCTAAGGCACGAGTGCCATACCACGTATGCCTGCCCACAAGTGCTCAGGAAGGATTCCAACTTCCCCAAGAGAAAAAGCTTTCATCTCCTACCAGCAGGGAAAGGTTTCACCTTATTCACCTCCTCCCAATGAGGGATTTTACCTCATCCTCAAAGGGAAATATCTTACAGAGAAGGATATCCTTTCTCTCAACATAGAAGGATCTTATATCCTCCCAAGAGGGAATGATATAACTCCTTATGACAGAAAAGGACCGTACCTACTCCCAGCAAGGAAGGATCTTACCCCCTCCCAAAAGTGAAGGGATTTTGCCTCCTCCCTACCAGCCTACTCATCTTCCGCTCGACCGCACACCGCCTGTCACCCGACCAGTTTGTCAAGATTTGACAGCCAGTCTCAGCACATCTAGCCTATCAACATAAAACAGTGCAGGTGCCATCATCCTTGGCAACAAGTTTTCAAGATAAAAGTAGCAAGGATATCTTAGCGGTCAATGAAGGAAGGAAAGATCGAACACCTTATCCCAGGAGCTAGACCATAGGTGAACAAATCCCCAACTAAGAAGGATTGTGGTGCGAAGAAGAAGGAGGACGACATAGATTACCTTAGACGGCCACCTATTCACCACCCATGATGGACTTGGTATCAACATGGGAAAACATTCTTCAAGGTGATTACTCACATATTTTATTTCAATTAATAAATACTTTTTGTCAAAATCATGGAATGTCATGTTCAAGAATAACATGTGGTCCGATCTATGTATCCCGCAAAGTCTTAGAAGGCCATGAGCCCGAATAAAATAATATTAGTCTGATCTTGTATCCCAACAACACCAAATGAAGCAATACCTTTTATTGCAAGGTTAGGACAATGCACACACATGCATACACAATTACATTATTCTGAACAACGTTCTGGACCAAGTGGATAGGGCCAAGATGGATATTTAATTCCAAGCCACACATGCACATCATCATATACATAACTCTGAACAACGTTTAGATCAAGTGCCTAGGCCAAGATAGACATTTTTTTTTCTAGGCCAAACATGCACATCATAATTTTCGTCTTTTCACCTACTTGGGAAAAGGCAAGCACTTCTCATTGGGAAGCGACAATCCTCGCGAGTAACAAATAAATAAAGGTTAACCAACAAAAAGTGTCATACGCACAGTGCCACGAGCAAAATATAAAATTGAAAAAATGCTACATGCATCTGAAAAATGTCATAGGCATACAAGAAATTGTCACTGTCATCCAGTTGTCATAGTCAAATTATGTAATAAGCCATGGGTATAAGACATATTCGATAAATGGCATGGGTATCCAAAAAGTGCCATAGGCATAAAAAAAATGTAACGGACACACAAGAAAGTGTCATAAGCACAATGATATCGCAATATTCAAAAGGTGTCATAGACACAAATATAAAATTCTAAAAAAGTCTTGCATAGACATCTGACAAAGCCATGAAGCCAAATAAAGGTTATTGGTCTGATCATCCAATAACATATTATTTTTATCATTTCAAGGTTATACAATGTAAAACCAACACATAGAAACGTACACGCTTAGAAAATACTACAAATGGTAGTCCAAAAATATCATATGATAGAAAAGGACTAAGTCATTCAATGAAATTGTCTTACAAATACAGAGAGAAAATAGTAATGCTTTGGTCAAATGAGAGTAATGATGTCTGGCGCAAACATATACAAACTCTCTACGAGTCAACTCGGAATGGAAAAGCTCGAGTCTTAAACACACCATTGTCACATCACATATCCCCGTGACCCAATGGATCAAAATAAGGCAACACTACAACCCCAACATCAGGGTAAAGAGTCTGCAAGATATCTCTCATGCACAAGTAAAGCCAATTGACATCCCGAGGCCTATATATCTCGTTAGGATAACTAAGTACAATATTAAGCACACTCAGGAAGACAACTAATATATCCCTCTTAGAAGGAGTGGTAGAATCCACGCATGCCAACCACAATCTGTCTCTCCACCTCAAAGCTCTTCCTTACATCAGGGGAGATGAGCATTCTTTTTAGTCAATCTACCTTTGACCTTCCAAGTGCCATGGACACAATACAAAATCTAAAAGTGTCATGGGCACATATCGTGGTACAATGGAAAGACTACATGTGATGGACATACTCTAAAGGTTCAACGCCATACCTGTTTGAAGTTCAGATTTATGCACTTAGCAAGCTGGAAAAGCCTCACAGGGAAAGCCACACAAGGCAAGGCCAAGGCTGGAAAAGGCAAGGGCAAAGCCAGAGCAAGGCCACGAAATACATGAAGTTAGGCTTCAAAAATGGCAAACTTTTTTCAAACCTAACTGGGGGGGCATGATAGTGTTAGTAGGGAATAGGCTCGATACATATAGCCTGTAAACCCTAAAAACCTAACACAACGTAAGATGAAGATGAAGGCTCAGTCCCTTCCAGATCCAGGGAAGGCTCCCAGTCCCTTCCAGATCTTGGGAAGGCTCTCTGTCCCTTCATCCAAGGAAGGCCCTTATTCATTCCCACATTATGCAGGCTCTCGGTCCCTGCCACCTCCCAAACGTCGGCCCTCATCTCCTGGCTTCCAGCTCCCGGCTCCCGGCTCCCAGCACCCGGCCTTCCGGCTCTCGGCTCCCGGCCTCCCGGCTTTCGGCCTCCCGGCTCACAGACTTCCGGCTCACGGCCTTCTGACTCCCGGCCTTCCGGATCCTGGCCTTCCGACTCCCGGCCTTCTGGCTCCCGACCTCTCGGCTCCCGGCCTCCCGGCTCCCGGCCTCCAGGTTTCCGGCTCCTGGCCCCCGGCTACCAGCCTCCCGGCTCCCGATATCCCGGGTCTGATCTCCTAGCTCCCGGGTTCCTGGTCCTTGACTTCATTGGTGTTCCCTCTATGCACTGTGCCAGACGGTCTTAAGCTCCTGCCTTAGGATTCAGACCGTTGGCATCATTATGAACAAAGGCGTTACCCTTTGTTCTCCCATAATGATGACAATAAAGTCACGAACGTTGGAACCCCATGAATAGCATTCAAGAGCCATGATAAGCCTTTATGGCCAACTGTTTCCCATGTTTGGGATTGTTGGGTATAAATACCCTACCCTGATGCAGTTCAAAGGGAGACTAACATTCCATCCTCTCCACACACACAGTATTATCTCACCGGAATACCTACTTTCCGTAGTAATCATATTCCGACCACCTTCTTCAACCAACCACTTGACCACCTTAGGCTCGCCAAGGGCTTGATAGGTTTGCACTGCTTAGCAGGAGGTCATGAGGTTGAACCCCAAACACCCAAGTTACTGAGCCTGTCCATATCATTATATAACCTTGTTAATGCTTTGACGGTTACACTCAAGGATTAGGCTTGAGTGTCTGACTGGTAGGATGTCAGGAGTATGATACTATGAGATGAATCCCAAGGCATGAGTGTTGGTTTGGAGGAATACGGTACTTATTAGATACAAGGTATAAGTATTGGCTCTAGAGTGCCGGGCCAAAAGCATTAGTGACAGCCTAGGTGTAAGTGCTACCAAGTGCCGAACATCGGACCACGAGTGCCGGACGCCGGGCTACGAGTGCCGGACACCGGGCCATGGTGTCGGGGCTAAACTCCCGGACACGGGGCCGGATTCCCGGACACGGGGCCAAGGCTCGGGTGCCGGGGCCAAATTCCCGGACACGGGGCCGGATTCCCGGACAAGTGGCCATTTTCCCGGACACGGGGCCTGGTCTCGGGTGCCGGGGCCAAATTCCCGGACACGGGGTTGGATTCCCGGACACAGGGCTATTATGCCCGGACACGGGGCCAATTTTCCCGGACGCGGGGCCGGATTCCCGGACACGGGGCCATTGTGCCCGAACACGGGGCCTGGTTCCCGGACACGGGGCCATTGTGCCCGGACACGGGGCCATTGTGCCCGGACACGGGGCCTGTGCCGGGGCCATTTTACCCGGACACGGAGCCGGGTGCCGGGGCCATTTTACCCGGACACGTGGCCGGGTGCCGGGGCCATTTTACCTGGTCGCGGGGCTTCTGGGTGTCGGGCTCACGTTCCGGGTTCTGGTCCTTTTGTCAGATTGAGACTCAGTGGGCCGAACCCAAATGTTAGGTTTGATAGGGTTATAAATATAAGCCATCACCTACTAACACTATCATGCCCCCAGTTAGGTTTTAAAAATTAGGTTTTGAAGCCTAACTCTTCTGCTTTTCGGTAAGTTTTTTTTTTTTTTTTTTTTTATGTGTAACGGAAGCCCTCTCTTTTTTGTTTTTGGGAACAAGTGAGTTTTCTTGTTCCAATCAGAAGCGTCGTCTTTTGCGGGTAAGTTATTGTTGTTTTTTTTCATCCTTGCAACTTGAGTCTTATATTTATCTTATTCAGTATTCTTGAATTGTAGCAGTTTGTTATAATGGGTTCAAAAGCTGAACTGGTTTCCCGAAAAGAGAAAGAGGTTAGGAAATGCAGTACTGGCATCAATGATATTAAGCTAGCGGATTTAATAACTAGGTTTCCATGCCTTAGTTCCTTCAATCCTGTAGCACCTACCATAGACCAACGTGCCACTGAGCCTCCTTCAGGAAAAATTACTTTATAGACCAACCTTCTTACCAATTCAAACCTTAGACTTCCATGTAGCTCCTTTCAAGCCAAATGGCATTTTTTGGAAACAAAATATGCCTTGGTCTGTGTGAAAAGTTGTTTTGTCTTCATCACCTTCTTTCATACAAATTTGGTGATAACCTTTATATGCATCTAAAAAGCATTTGAGTCTAAATCTATCTAAGGATTCCACTTTCCAATCGATTTCTGGTAAAGGATAGTTGTCCTTTGGACAAGCTTTGTTGATGTCCTTGAAATCAACGCATAATCTCCAAGAACCATCTCCCTTCTTTACCATAACTGGATTGGCAATCCAAGTTTGGTAATTTACCTCTCTGACAATCCCTGCTACGACGATTTTGTTTACTTGGTCACATGTAGATTTACTACGATCCGGGGCCATGCCTCGTTTTTTCTGTCGGATTGGCACAATATTGGGAATCGTGTTTAGGGAATGCTCTGCTAGTTCCCTTGGGACACCAGTCATGTCTGATGTCTGCCATGCGAAGACATCAAGGTTTGATTCTAGTAACGCTATGAGTTTAGTCTTTGTCTGTGCTGGGAGTTGTGAACCAATGGTCACTGGTTGTTCAGGGAAGTTTTTATTAATAATAACTTTTTGTTCCGGACCATCAATGATTTCCATTGCCGGATCACTTTTGGGACCCTATACCAGTTTTGGTTTCTCTACCTGTTTGCACTCTTTAGGCCATGACGTTCTAGCCCTGACTGTGGCTATGCCAGCTGGGGTAGGGAACCTTATCATGCCATGACTGGTTGATGGAATTGCTCCAAATTTTTGTAATGCAGGCCTGCCCAGTAGGACATTGTAGGCCGATGGTGCATCAATGATTGCAAAATTAATCATTTCTAACCTATAGTGTGGATATTCTCCTAACATCATGTTTATTGTTACCTCTCCGATTGGCCAATGCGTCTCACCTGAAAACCCCACTAGAGGGAATTGTGTTGGACGCTTTGAATGTTGTACTTTTTCAGGGAGCTTCCTAAAACAGTGGGCATAAATGATGTCCATTGAGCTCCCTGTATCAACATATGCCTTATTCACTTCATAGTTGGCTAACCGGATTTGTATTACTACCCTGTTGATGGAAGGAGTTTCAATTGGTGGGAAGCAAATAGGCTCCATCACCCAATCCTGAAGGATTGATGCCTTCCTTTTGCGAGATGTAGTTTCTTCCTGCGCCATGTATATGTAATTAGGTGGGGTGGTGGATGGGGTATTGGTGGTTGTCTTTGGCTTAAGTGAACCGATTTGTGATGAGGAATTTCCTTCCATGGAGAAGAAAAAATGGTGGTGAAACTAAGAAATGAAATGAAAAAAGATAGAAATGAAATGAGACACCGTTGCTAAAACGTGTCCCACGGAATGATTCCATCTCCCCCAAGAGGGAAGGATCCCCCCCCCCCCCCCCCAGCAGGGAATGCTTTCACCTCCTCCCAAGAGAAAAAGCTTTCATCTCCTACCAGCAGGGAAAGGTTTCACCTTATTCACCTCCTCCCAATAAGGGATTTTACCTCATCCTCAAAGGGAAATATCTTACAGAGAAGGATATCCTTTCTCTCAACATAGAAGGATCTTATATCCTCCCAAGAGGGAATGATATAACTCCTTCTGACAGAAAAGGACCGTACCTACTCCCAGCAAGGAAGGATCTTACCCCCTCCCAAAAGTGAAGGGATTTTGCCTCCTCCCTACCAGCCTACTCATCTTCCGCTCGGCCGCACACCGCCTGTCACCCGACCAGTTTGTCAAGATTTGACAGCCAGTCTCAGCACATCTAGCCTATCAACATAAAACAGTGCAGGTGCCATCATCCTTGGCAACAAGTTTTCAAGATAAAAGTAGCAAGGATATCATAGCGGTCAATGAAGGAAGGAAAGATCGAACACCTTATCCCAGGAGCTAGACCATAGGTGAACAAATCCCCAACTAAGAAGGATTGTGGTGGGAAGAAGAAGGAGGACGACATAGATTACCTTAGACAGCCACATATTCACCACCCATGATGGACTTGGTATCAACAAAGGAAAACATTCTTCAAGGTGATTACACTCATATTTTATTTCAATTAATAAATACTTTTTGTCAAAATCATGGAATGTCATGTTCAAGAATAACACGTGGTCCGATCTATGTATCCCGCAAAGTCTTGGAAGGCCATGAGCCCGTATAAAATAATATTAGTCTGATCTTGTATCCCAACAACACCAAATGAAGCAATACCTTTTATTGCAAGGTTAGGACAATGCACACACATGCACACACAATTACATTATTCTGAACAACGTTCTGGACCAAGTGGATAGGGCCAAGATGGATATTTAATTCCAAGCCACACATGCACATCATCATATACATAACTCTGAACAACGTTCAGATCAAGTGCCTAGGCCAAGATAGACATTTTTTTTTCTAGGCCAAACATGCACATCATAATTTTCGTCTTTTCACCTACTTGGGAAAAGGCAAGCACTTCTCATTGGGAAGCGACAATCCTCGCGAGTAAAAAATAAATAAAGGTTAACCAACAAAAAGTGTCATAGGCATAGTGCCACGAGCAAAATATAAAATTGAAAAATGATACATGGTGGAATGTTGGCCTCCAAAACCTGAAGTGTGGAGTATTTATACCCAACACTACCAGGTATCAACAACGTATGGCAATGATGACCATTTATGGCTCATCAATAGGATTCCAACGGGTATTAACGTCTATATCATTATATAACTTTATTAATGCTCTGACGGTTACACTCAAGGATTAGGCTTAAGTGTCTGACTGGTAGGATGTCAGGAGTATGATACTATGAGACGAACTCCAAAACATCAGTGTTGGTCTACACAAGTCCTTATCCATGCCAGGGAATGAGTGTCGGACTGAGCGTCGGATGCCGGGGCAGATCTCCGGACACGGGGCGCTAGGTGCCGGGACACATCTCTCGGATCCCGGACACGGGGCGCTAGGTGCCGGGACACATCTCTCGGATCCCGGACACAGGGCGCTAGGTGCCGAGACACATCTCTCGGATCCCGGACACAGGGCGCTAGGTGCCGGGACACATCTCTCGGATCCCGGACACGGGGCCATGTTTCCCGGACACGGGGCCATAGTGCCGGGACACAACTCCCGGATCCCGGACACGGGGCCATAGTGCCGGGACACAACTCCCGGATCCCGGACACGGGGCCATGTTTCCCGGACACGGGGTTGTTTTACCCGGACAGGGGCCGTTTTACCCGGACACGGGGCCTGGTGCCGGGGCCATTTTACCCGGAAACGGGGCCGGGTGCCGGGGCCATTTTACCAGGACACGGGGCCTGGTGTCGGGGCTATTTTACCCGGACACGGGGTCAAGGGCCAAGTGTCCGGACGCGGAGCCTTGTGTCCGGACGCGGAGCCTTGTGTCCGGACGCCGGGACGAAGTGTCCGGATGCTGGGGCCAAGTGTCCGGACGTCGGAGCATTGTGTCCGGACGCCGGGACGAAATGTACGGATGCTGGGGCCAAGTGTCCGGACGCCGGAGCCTAAGGGCCGGAGCTAGGAGTTAGCAGGCAACCTTTTGTAAGTCAGGTTATGTGTTTAGGGGGTTAATGGGCTATGTGTATGAGCCATTCCCTACTAACACTATCATGCCCCTAGTTAGGTTTTAAAATGGTTTTTTGAAGCCTAACTTTTTTTGTTTTTATTGTCTCTTCCGGCTATTCTTTGGCCATGCCTTTCCTGGCCGCTTGAGGTTGCCTTGAGTAGTTCTGACCGAGGCCATGTCCAATGTGTCTTTGAAAAATAATGTTTTATTGGGTGATCAAGCCAATAACACATTTTTAACCTGTTATCTTGGATGTTGTGTCACACCATCTTGGGTGTGCGTAAGAGTAATTATACTGAGTTGTGTCTATGACAATCATTTGAGTACCTATGGTTCTTTTGTATGCCGATGACATAGCTAGATGTTGGCATCTCATGTATATTTCATATCGTGCCGATGGCACTTTTGTTGGTTAACCTTCAATTTGTTTTACTCGCGAGTGATGTCGCTTCCCAATGAGAAGTGCTTGCCTTTTCCCGGTAGGTAAAAAGACGAATACGTGATTGCATGTTTGGCGTAGATTTAAGATGTCTATATGTGCCTTTTGCTAAATTTCCCTCCAAACGTAGTTTGGGGTGGTGCATCATGTTTGTTGCCTTGTGGGATACATAGATCAGACCACTCTGTATTTTGAGGTGCATTGCTGTGAATGACTCTTTGAAGAGCGTTTTCTTATGGTTTGGCCAAATCCCTGATGAGTGAGATGACCAAATACCAAAGTTTGCCAGATTTCCCAGATATCCAGACTTGGCTAGTTGTTGATTGTCAAGGTGTACCATGTTGCAGAGACATCCAGACTGGCCGGCTGTTCATGTTTTTTTTTTTTTTTTTTTTTTTTTTTTAAACTTTCGGCATTGAAACAACTGTTGGCTAGGCACATCCTGACGGGTGTTGTGGTTGCAAGTGCTGACAATCAGCAATAGTATGTAAATATTAAATGTAGCACCTTTTTAGATTCATTGCACTCCATGTCCTGGGTAATGGTTGTCCATCTAAGTCAGACAGGGTGTAGGAGCCAGTTCCATGTGCTTCAAGGACACTATATGGGCCTTCCCATGTGGGACCAACTTGCCCAAGTTTTCGGTCCTGCTAGCTTCATTCTTCCGCCAAACGAGATCTCCCACTTTGAAAGATGTGTGTCGGACTCTTTGGTTATAATACTTAGCCATCTGTCTATGGCTTTCTGCTTGTCGGATGAGAGATATTTCTCTTTGCTCCTCGATGATATTCAAGTTCTCTCTTAGGGCTTCTTCATTTAGCTCCGGATTGAAATGAAGGGTCCGGTGAGTAGGGATTGTAAGTTCTGGTGGGATAACTGCCTCAGTGCCCTAGACTAGGCTGAAAAGGGTTTCAGATGTAGTTCTGCCGGGGGAAGTTCTATGTGCCCAAAGAATGCCTGGGATTTCGTCTACCCATGCCTTTGCATATTTTCCCAATCTGGCCTTAATTCCCTTGACGATTGCTTTGTTCAT
The DNA here is from genome assembly GCA_910822075.1 of Senecio squalidus. Taxonomy (NCBI): domain Eukaryota; kingdom Viridiplantae; phylum Streptophyta; class Magnoliopsida; order Asterales; family Asteraceae; genus Senecio; species Senecio squalidus. The sequence goes on from CAJVGC010000493.1 coordinate 31,305, forward strand.
GACTTCAACCTGACCATTAGCTTGTGGGTGTGCCACAGAGGTGGATCGTTGTTGGATATCCATATTATACTGAGCCTGTCACTAATGCTTTTGGCCCGACACTCCAGAGCCAATACTTATACCTTGTATCTAATAAGTACCGTATTCCTCCAAACCAACACTCATGCCTTGGGATTCATCTCATAGTATCATACTCCTGACATCCTACCAGTCAGACACTCAAGCCTAATCCTTGAGCGTAACCGTCAAAGCATTAACAAGGTCATATAATGATATGGACGTTACATGTATCTTTAATACACGTTGGAATCCTATTGATGAGTAATAAAGGGTCATCATGGTCATATGTTGTTAATACCTGGTAGTGTTGGGTATAAATACTCCACACTTCACGTTTTGGAGGACAGCTTCATCATCTTCCTCACATATTCACTGACCGGAATACTGAACCATATTCCGCCAAGCCTTTCCGATCAATCTCTTGTCCACCTTAGACTCGCCAAGAGTCTGTTAGGTTTGCACTGCTTGAGCAGGAGGTCAAGAGAGTGATCAATCTAACCCAAGTTACTGAGCCTGTCAATCCTTGCTCTAACATTGGCGCCATCCGTGGGACACGTTTTAGCAACGGTGTTTTATCTTCATTTCCACATTTTCACAAATTATTTCTTTAATCCGTTTCTTTTTTCATCATGGAAGACATGAACTCTTCACCAATAATTTCCTCAGTCTTAGAAGTAACTACCACAACACCACCCCCAATGACTACTGTAACCCCTTCCCCAGTGACTGTTGTGACCACATCCCAAGCTGAAGGGAGTACCACCCTGATACCAACGACTGTTTCGTCACCTCGTGCATTTGTTTCATTGCCTATTCCATCCAGTCCATTCATACCAGACATGGAGACAGACATGGTGTTTGAGAGAGGTCCTATGGGGAGGACAGGCAGGCACGGATTTTCCGCCTTGGAGGATTGGACACTAGGGGATTAAGGTCCTGCCCGCCTGTATCGATCAACAACCACTGGACCTTTGTACTCTACAAGGGTGTCCGGAGCTAGTGCATCTGCCATACCAACCCCAAACGTGCCAAGTTTTCAGATCCCCATGTCTCGTACCTCAACACTGCACGAAGAAGCCGCTGAAGCCTCTAGACAGGCTGTCCCAGAACTTCATGGCTTTGAAGTCCCTAGGCAGCCTGCCTCGGCGGGATCCCAACCCGGCACTCAAGGAATGGGAGAGGACCCAAGCATGGGAACACAGAGAAGGACATTTCAGAATATCCAAGAAGCAGCATCAGTCCCGGCACCAACCTCATCTAATCACCACCTGGCTCAACTATTGGCATCCCTGCAGCCAGCACCACCACAGGTAATCCCCCAACAACCCGAAACAGATGTCCTGTTGACACAGTTGGCGGATCGCTTGAGGCAGAACGCGCCGACACCGGCGCCACCTCAAAATCCCAATCCAGAGTTATTACGATTGTTGCAGCAACTAGTAGAAGGAGAAATGACAAGAGAAGCTATTATGCCTGTATCAATAGTAAGTTCGAAATTTTGTGACTGGGTGTCAAGATATCCGATGCCAGACAAGTAGAAGGTCCCCTCCATTGTAGGCACTTATGACGGCACAAGAGATCCAGACGACCATATGGCCTTGTTTGAGCAGGCCATCATGACAGAAAAATGGGTAGACCCGGTAGCCTGTAAAATGTTTCCAGGAACATTGCAAGGGTTTGCAAGAGATTGGTTTGCTGGCCTTCCAGAATGGAGCATTAGAGACTTTGCTGATCTAAAGGCAAAGTTTGTGTATCAATTCTTTCAGCAAAAGAAACAACGCAGGACACATCTGGAGGCCCACCTAATCCAGCAGAAGGAAGGGGAAGCTTTGCGAGACTTCATCCTGCGGTACACACAGGAATGCCAAAAGATCCCGGGTTTGCCAGAAAGCCAACAAATTTCAGGTTTCACCTTTTCCCTCTTGCCTGGTCAGTTGCAGGAAAAACTTGCAAAAAGGACTCCCGCCACCTTCAAAGAAGCCGCAGATAGAGCCTATGACTTCTTAAGATCAAGGGAAACTGTCTCTTTGGCAAGAGGAGTGGCTGGAAAGAAGGACAAGCTTTGGAACGGTGGGTCAGCGTCAGGTAGACAGGACCAACAGCGGGAAGATAGGCGAAATGACAGACGGGATGACAGAGGCAACCGAAGGTTTAGCCCTTATGACAAAACTGCATCCGAGCCATTTCTCAACAAGACACCGAAAGAGATCCTGCAGACAGATCGTGTAGGCTCTACTTTTAAACCTCCACCACAAATGGCACACAGGTCTGGTACAAAAAACATGAACAGGTACTGTGAATTTCACGAGGACCTTGGACATGACACCAATGCCTGTCGGGAATTGAAAGGAGAGATAAGAAGGGCGCTGGACGAAGGGAAGTTGGAACACCTAGTGCCAGCTGCCAGAAAACAAACCAACGGGACCCCAACCCAGAAAACTTATGCCTGGCAAAAGAGGGGGGAGAATACTAAACGACCGGGACCGCCAGAAGGTCACATCCTTATGATTGAAGATCAGACATACATAGACTAAACCTAGATCAAGGTCTGATAAATTTTTATTCTATGTTTTCCTGTTTTGTCAAAATTTAATCTTATTTTCTGTCAAGGACATGGATACCATGCCTTATAATAAAACGTTTGGTCTGATATTATCCCAATTATGCACTGCATTATCTTTCTATTTTATGAACATTGTTCAAACATCACAAGCATAAGGCCAAATAAGACACTCATGTCTTAGCCAAAACATGCGAACACGTCTTTTCATCTACTTGAGAAAAGATAGGCACTTCTCATAGGGAAGCGACATACCTCGCGAGTAATACAAATAAACGTTTAACCAAATAATGTATCACTGATGTAATATGCTTAAATAGCAAACAAATAATAAGATAAATATCCAACGGATATACATTTATTATTAAAAAGAAACCACTAATAGAGTCAAGCAAAATATCCAAACCATAAAGCTTATAAAGCTGCTATTCATAACAGAAAGGGAAAAATGTTCAAACATATAAAAAAAAAGCAAACACTACACTGGTGGCATAGACACTGGTGGTGTAACAATAGCAAGAAGATCATCAATAGAAATATCCAAGTCTTGGACAATGCGCTCCAGGATAAGAAAATTTTTCTTTTCAAACAAAGCATTAGCACCTCGCATCTGACTTTGCGCCAAAGGATCAAGAAAGGGTAGAACTGCATCACCAGCAACGGATCGCAACTTGGTCCCTACAATATGTTTGCCAAATGCATGAGTAGCCCGATTAACTTCCAACATCAAATTCATCACATCAGGATGATCAAGTAATAGCTTGAACAGCTCAGGAAAAGCAGCAAGAAGGTCTTTTCTACCCTGAAAGGCAACATCAAGTTGCTGGCGCTGAGACTCAACTACCTGTCTCTCAACCTCTAAAGATTTGGTCACTGTCGCCAACTCCTTATCCTTTGCAGCCAGGATATCTTCATACTCCTGCGCCCTCCTTACCAATCCATCCCTCTCTTTCTCTAGGTGGGAAATCTTGGCAGAAAGATCACTAATCTCCTTGTCCCGGCCGGAAACAATCTCGCGTTCGGCCTCAAGATCTTTCCTAACCTCAGCCAAACTTTCCACCTCTTTCTTCAGATCCGAGTAATCAACTTTCAATTTTTCATGATCTTGACATGTACGTTTCCTAGCAAGTATATGTCCCATAAAGCCATGAAAAAGGCTCATATCAGCATCATCCAATAATTCAGAAGTTCCTTGCAACTTTGACTGCATAACAAGTTGAGGTGGGACAACATTGTCCATGAAATCCCTAACAGATCCAACAGTTTGTCCATTGTCACCCACAACAAATGACCAGGCAGGCACAAAACGTTGACCAGATGGCGTGCCAACAAATGCAGAAGGCTGAACAGTACTGCCACAAGCAGGAAGAGCCATGATAGTAGATCCATGGGGCGCCATCTGAAGGCCCCCGTAACGCCTTACAAGATTTGTTCCAAGAAGTGGAGAAGCAGGGAACAACATTTTTTTCGATTTGGGTGTAGGAAGGTCATAATCCTCAACATTTATTGATGGCCTCTTTCCTAACACAGATGCACCATCAAAGCATGGCTCATGACCATCGTCAGATCCAATATCCTCCAACTCAACTGCATAAAAGAAAGACAAGTTAGTTACTACACACAACGAAAAATAATCATAACTCATAGGTACCTTGTCTCTGACGAGAAGAATCATGCTCTTCAAGCATGTAACCATTGGGATCAAAATCATCACCTACACAAACAAAAAACATCAGTTATATATAGCTATTATTTAAATTGACCAATAAATGTTTGAAATAATACCAGCAGGGGATACTACGAGATCTTCATCCTCAGTATTCTCTGGAAGCGGAAGCCTAACCTCCAGGCCCTGCCCCTCTCTTCCTGTAGGAGAAACACCAGGGACATCAACACCAACTGCTTTGTACATCTGGCAAGCTACGACAGGCGGATGATCCTCTACTTCACATGCTTCATCCCCCACTAAGAAATCTAGCAACCCCATAACTGCAACAAAGAAACGATATAAATGACAATCAACTTCACAAAATAATAAAGACAAAAAAGGATTTTAAAGAGACTCACGTTTCTTTGATGTCTTCGACACAATGACGGGAACCGTTTCCTCTTCAACATCCTTAATAATTCCAGCCATCGCCAGCACCCCTTCGGGGCATATCCTATACCTCACAGACATACGGCGGAGGCGTGCATATGCCTCCGCCTTAGGAACGGAAAGCTCGGGGAGTTCATTTACTCCGTTGGGTATCTTAGATGGCCAGCTAAAAAGGGCACTTGACCAAAGCTTAATAAACGATCTATCCACGAAAATAAAGTCAAACCGCCAGTTCTTAAGACTATCGGGAGGATCCCCAACCAGTTTCCATTCTTTGCTTCTCTCTCTCTGTTCTAGGCTAAACCAGTCTCTAGATTTACACAGTTTATAAAAATGCCTAAACAAATCTACAGAACAAGCAATTTTCATCCCAACCAACAACATATCAAACATTATAACCTAAGCAGCACCTACAGGATGCATTTGGGCAAATCCAATTTTGTAGTGAGTTAGCACTTTCATATAAAAGGAGCTACATGGAAGTCTAAGGTTTGAATGGGTAAGAAGGTTAGTGTATTGATAGTGTTAGTAGGTGATGGCTTATATTTATAGCCTATCAAACCTAACGTTTGGGTTCGGCCCACTAAGTCTCAATCTGACAAAAGGACCAGAACCCGGAACGTGAGCCCGACACCAGAAGCCCCGCGACCAGGAAAAATGGCCCGGCACCCGGCCCCGTGTCCGGGTAAAATGGCCCCGGCACCAGGCCCCGTGTCCGGGCACAATGGCCCTGTGTCCGGGAACCAGGCCCCGTGTCCCGGCACAATGGCCCCGTGTCCGGGAACCAGGCCCCCGTGTCCGGGCAAAATGGCCCCGGCACCCGAGACCAGGCCCCATGTCCGGGCAAAATGGCACCGTGTCCGGGAACCCAACCCCGTGTCCGGGAATTTAGCCCCGACACCCGAGACCAAGCCCCGTGTCCCGGCACAATGGTCCCATGTCCGGGAATCCAGCCCCGTGTTCGGGAATTTGGCCCCGGCACCCGAGACAGGACCCCGTGTCCGGGAATCCGGCCCCGTGTCCGGGAATTTGGCCCCGGCACCCGAGCCTTGGCCCCGCGTCCCGGAATCCGGCCCCGTGTTCGGGAGTTTAGTCCCGACACCATGACCCGGTGTCCGGCACTCGTAGCCCGGCGTCCGGCACTCGTGGTCCGATATTCAGTACTTGGTAGCACTTACGCCTAGACTGTCACTAATGCTTTTGGCCCGGCACTCCAGAGCCAATACTTATACCTTGTATCTAATAAGTATCGTATTCCTCCAAACCAACACTCATGCCTTGGGATTCATCTCATAGTATCATACTCCTGACATCCTACCAGTCAGACACTCAAGCCTAATCCTTGAGCGTAACCGTCAAAGCATTAACAAGGTCATATAATGATATGGACGTTACATGTATCTTTAATACACGTTGGAATCCTATTGATGAGTCATAAAGGGTCATCATGGTCATATGTTGTTAATACCTGGTAGTGTTGGGTATAAATACTCCACACTTCACGTTTTGGAGGACAGCTTCATCATCTTCCTCACATATTTACTGACCGGAATATTGAACCATATTCCGCCAAGCCTTTCCGATCAATCTCTTGTCCACCTTAGACTCGCCAAGAGTCTGTTAGGTTTGCACTGCTTGAGCAGGAGGTCAAGAGAGTGATCAATCTAACCCAAGTTACTGAGCCTGTCAATTCTTGCTCTAACATTGGCGCCTTCCGTGGGACACGTTTTAGCAACGGTGTTTTATCTTCATTTCCAGATTTTCACAAATTTTTTCTTTAATTCGTTTCTTTTTTCATCATGGAAGACATGAACTCTTCACCAATAATTTCCTCAGTCCCAGAAGTAACTACCACAATAACACCCCCCAATGACTACTGTGAAATCCAAGTCGCCGGCACAAAAGGTCGGCTATATGCCGGCTGTGAAATCCAAGTCGCCGGCACAAAAGGCCGGCTATATGCCGGCTAACAAAAAAAAAATTTCACCGCACAAAAGGCCGGCTATATGCCGGCTGTGAAATCCAAGTCGCCGGCACAAAAGGCCGGCTATATGCCGGCTAACAAAAAAAAAAAAAACTTACCGAAAAGCAGAAGAGTTAGGCTTCAAAACCTAATTTTTAAAACCTAACTGGGGGGCATGATAGTGTTAGTAGGTGATGGCTTATATTTATAGCCTATCCCTGCTTCGACCATTTTGTTTACTTGGTCACATGTAGATTTACTACGATCCGGGGCCATGCCTCGTTTTTTCTGTCGGATTGGCACAATATTGGGATTCGCGTTTAGGGAATGCTCTGCTAGTTCCCTTGGGACACCAGTCATGTCTGATGTCTGCCATGCAAAGACATCAAGGTTTGATTCTAGTAACGCTAGGAGTTTTGTCTTTGTCTGTGATGGGAGTTGTGAACCAATGGTCACTGGTTGTCCAAGGAAGTTTTTATTAATAATAACTTTTTGTTCCGGACCATCAATGATTTCCATTGCCGGATCACTTTTTGGACCCTCTACCAGTTTTGGTTTCTCTACCTGTGTGCACTCTTTAGGCCATGACGTTCTAGCCCTGACTGTGGCTATGCCAGCTGGGGTAGGGAACTTTATCATGCCATGAATGGTTGATGGAATTGCTCCAAATTTTTGTAATGCAGGCCTGCCCAGTAGGACATTTTAGGCCGATGGTGCATCAATGATTGCAAAATTAATCATTTCTAACCTATAGTGTGGATATTCTCCTAACATCATGTTTATTTCTACCTCTCCGATTGGCCAATGTGTCTCACCTTTAAACGCCACTAGAGGGAATTGTGTTGGACGCTTTAAATGTTGTACTTTTTCATGGAGCTTCCTAAAACAGCGAGCATAAATAATGTCCATTGAGCTCCCTGTATCAACATATGCCTTATTCACTTCATAGTTGGCTAACCGGATTTGTATTACTACAGGGTTGATGGAAGGAGTTTCAATTGGTGGGAAGCAAATAGGCTCCATCACCCAATCCTGAAGGACTGATGCCTTCCTTTTGTGAGATGTACTTTCTTCCTGCGCCATGTATATGTAATTGGGTGGGGTGGTGGATGGGGTATTGGTGGTTGTCTTTGGCTTAAGTGAACCAATTTGTGATGAGGAATTGCCTTCCATGGAGAAGAAAAAATGGTGGTGAAACTAAGAAATGAAATGAAAAAAGATAGAAATGAAATGAGACACCGTTGCTAAAACGTGTCCCACGGATGGCGCCAATGTTAGAGCAAGGATTGACAGGCTCAGTAACTTGGGTGTTTGGGATTCAACCCCTTGACCTCCTGCTTAGCAGTGCGAACCAATCAAGCTCTTGGCGAGCCTAAGGTGGTCAAGTGGCTGGTTGGAGAAAGATGATCGGAATATGTTTACTGCGGGAAGTGTATAGGTATTCCGGTCAAGAGATACTGTGTGCAAGTATGAGAGTGGAGAAGATGGCCTCCAAAACCTGAAGTGTGGAGTAATTATACCCAACACTACCAGGCATCAACAACGTATGTCAATTATGACCATTTATGGCTCATCAATAGGATTCCAACGGGTATTAACGTCTATATCATTATATAACTTTATTAATGCTCTGACGGTTACACTCAAGGATTAGGCTTGAGTGTCTGACCGGTAGGATGTCAGGAGTATGATACTATGAGATGAATCCCAAGGCATTAGTGATGGTTTGAAGGAATACGGTACTTATTAGATACAAGGTATAAGTATTGGCTCTGGAGTGCTGGGCCAAAAGCATGAGTGACAGCCTAGGCTTAAGTGCTACCAAGGTGCCGGACATCGGACCACGAGTGCCGGACGCCGGGCTACGAGTGCCTATCTCCCGGACACGTGGCCTATCTCCCGGACACGGGGCCGAAGCCCGGGTGCCGGGACCAAATTTCCCGGACACGGGGCCAAGGGCCAATTGTCCGGACGCCGGAGACTTGTGTCCGGACGCCGGGACGAAATGTCCGGATGTTGGGGCCAAGTGTCCGGACTCCGGAACCTTGTGTCCGGACGCCGGAGCCTAAGGTCCGGAGCTAGGAGATAGAAGGCAAGGTTTTGTAAGTCAGGTTATGTGTTTAGGGGTTAATGGGCTATGTGTATGAGCCATTCCCTACTAACACTATCATGCCCCCCAGTTAGGTTTTAAAATGGTTTTTTGAAGCCTAACTTTTTTTGTTCATATTGTTTCTTCCGACTATTCTTTGGTCATGCCTTTCTTGGATACAAGGTATAAGTATTGGCTCTGGAGTGCCGGGCCAAAAGCATTAGTGACAGCCTAGGCGTAAGTGCTACCAAGTGCCGAACATCGGACCACGAGTGCCGGACGCCGGGCTACGAGTGCCGGACACCGGGCCATGGTGCCGGGGCTAAACTCCCGGACACAGGGCCGGATTCCCGGACACGGGGCCAAGGCTCGGGTGTCGGGGCCAAATTCCCGGACACGGGGCCGGATTCCCGGACACGGGGCCGGGTTCCCGGACGTGGGGCCATTTTTCCCGGCACACGGGGCCTGGTCTCGGGTGTCGGGGCCAAATTCTCCGGACACGGGCGCTGATTCCCGGACACGGGGCCATTTTGCCCGGACACGGGGCCTGGTCTCGGGTGCCGGGGCCAAATTCCCGGACACGGGTTGGATTCCCGGACACGGGGCCATTTTGCCGGACACGGGGCCGTGGTCTCGGGTGCGGGGCCAAATTCTCGGACACGGGGCCGGATTCCCTGACACGGGTTCTATTTTGCCCGCACACGGGGCCGGATTCCAGGACACGGGGCCATTGTGCCCGGACACGGGGCCTAGTTCCCGGACCCGGGGCCATTGTGCCCGGACACGGGGGCTGGTTCCCGGACACGGGGGCCATTGTGCCCGGACACGGGGCCTGGTTCCCGACCCTGGGGCCAATTTTACCCGGACACGGAGCCGGGTGCGGGGCCATTTTACCCGGACCACGGGGCGGGTGCCGGGGCCATTTACCTGGTCGCGGGGCTTGTGTCGGGACACTTTTTCCAGGACACGGGGCCTGTGTCCGGGCACTTTTTCCCGAACACGGGGCCGGATGCCGGGTCTCTTTTGCCCGGACACGGGGTCGGACGTCAGGTCACTTTTGTCCGGACATGGGACACAAGTGTCGGCTGTCGGAGTGTCGGACGCCGGAGTGTCGGGCTTCGTAGTGCCAGATACTAGAAGTTGAAGGCTGACACATAGGAAAGGTTTCTTGTGAGCCAGGCTAGGTGTTTGAGGGTATAATAGGCTATATGTATTGAGCCTATTCCCTACTAACACCATCATGCCCCCTAGTTAGGTTTTAAAAAGGTTTGTTTTTGAAGCCTAACTTCTTAGCTCTCATTGCCTGTTTCGGCTATTCTTTGCCTGACCCTATCATGTCCAACCCCTAGTGTTGCATGTCTTGGCTAGGGTTGTATATGATGTTTGCTCATATGGCGATGTCAAGAATAATGTTTTATTGGGTGATCAAGCCAATAACTCATTACTATCTTTTCATCCTAGATGTGTTTATGACACCGTTTTAGGTGTGCATGAAGATATTTATGTTTGATTGTGTCTATGACACCTTGTGAGTGCCCATGGTGCTTTTGTATGTCGATGACATATCTAGGTGTGGGTATCATTCATGTATATTTCATATTGTGCCGATGGCACTTTTGTTGGTTAACCTTTATTTTGTTTTACTCGCGAGTGATGTCGCTTCCCAATGAGAAGTGCTTGTCTTTTCCCGGTAGGTAAAAAGACGAAATATTTGTTTGGCGTAGACTTAAGATGTCTATATGTGCCTTTTGCTAAATTTCCCCCAAACGTAGTTCGGGGTGGTGTATCAGGCTTGTTGCCTTGTGGGATACATAGATCAGACCACTTTGTATTTTGAGGTGCATTTCTGTGAATGACTCTTTGAAGAGTGTCTTTTTATGGTGGGGCCAAGTCCCTCATGAGTGAGATGGCCAAACACCAAAATCTGCCAGATTGCCCAGATATGCAGACTTGGCTAGCTGTTGATTGTCAAGGGTTACCATATTGTAGAAACATCCTTGTATGACTCTTTAAGAGTGTTTTCTTATGTTGATGCCAATTCCTTCATGAGTAAAATGGCCAAATATCAAGGTCTGCCAGACTGTCCATATATCAAGACCTGGCGGGTTGGCTGTTGAATATCAAGGTCGGCCAGACTGGCAAAATATCAAAACTCGCTGGTTGTTCAGCTCATGCCAAGTTGTTCCGAAATTATGTGTATGATGAGGTGCTTGTTTGGCTTAGACTTAGATGTCCATCTTGGCCTATGCACTTGGTTTGAACGTTTCCTAGAGATATGTATATGATGATGGGCATGTGTGGCTTGGATTTAAATATCCATCTTGGCCCTATGCACCTGGTCTTGAACGTTTGTTCAGAATTATGAAATTGTATATGCACGCATGCACAATGTTATATAAAGATAACGTTGTGGAATAGCATAGGGATTCAAGATCAGACCAATTCTTTCTTCAATGAATTTGTATAGGTTTTTCCATGACTTTTCCCTTTTTGTAATGATCCGGGTTGGTAGATAATGGGTTATATGATCAAAACAATAATTTATCAAACATGACATTCCATGACATGGGTATATGATGTGCATCCAGTTTAAACAGGGTATAAGAATTATTACCTTTGAGTACCCTTTAAGGGTCTTCCCGTCCAATATTGTTTAGGTTCCCTGCCTGTGTGGCTGCATTCTTCGCTACATTAGTTCTATAAGTTTGAAAGATGTGGGACGAACACTTTTAACAGAAGTTGCCTAAGCTTCAATGTCTCGGTCATAATGAATAGACAAATAGTAATTGTCTATCATGAAGTCCTGGAAGCTAATGATGGTAGGACCTCAGGAAGTAGGAACTCAAGTGGTAGGATCTTAGGAGCCGAGGGCCGGATCCGGGAGCGGGAGCAGGGAGTCGGGACCGGCAGCTGGGGAGCTGGGAGCCGGGATCCGAAGTTGGGGCTGGGAGACCCGGGAGCCGGTTGAGAGTTGGCAGGGAGTGAGAGTGTGCATAATGTGGAAGGGTTTAAGAGTCTTCCATGGATGTGGAAGGGACAGAGTGTCTTCCCTGGATGTAGAAGGGACTTGGATTTAACAATTCCCCTTACTAATGTATGTAGGGTCTGTAGTAATCCTTTATGTTGGATTTTATTTTTGACCACAATGACATATGTGCATGTTTTAGAATGTAGAAATGTTACTCGGTACTATGTATTGTGTCCATGACATTTTTAGATCTGAAATGGTATTCTGGTCATGGCATCATGTCCCTAACCGTGGTTATGCCAGTTGAGGTAGGGCATTTAGCAATTACATGGATGGTAAACTGGGATACTGGTCATGGCCTCATGTCCTTAACCGTGGCTTTGCCATCTGGGGTAGGAAATTTTACCATGCCATGGATGGTACATGAATTTGTTTCAAATTATTCTGGTGTAGGCCTGTCTAGTTAGGACATTGTAGGCTGATGGTGCCAAGTTTATCAATTGAACCTAGTAGTAAGCCTATTTTTCCCCATTACCTGCATAATTGGGTTAGACTGATAATGTCATGGTTACCCTTATGCATTTGGTTATTCTGGAGTATGCGTTCGTGTATGCATGGTCATGCCAAGTGCGTAGCTACTCCACATTCAATGAACTTGTCTAGGATTTTTGTGTGGATCCATAATCCAAGTAGGTAGAAATTAATTTACTAAATAGTATTGGGATGCACGATCAGACCAATTATTCTATCAATATAATATCTCTTTGGGATCATGGCATGCCATGTCCTTGACAAAGGATTATTAAGTTATTGAAAAAAAAAAAGTAAATTATTGTCACCTTTTAATTCCCTAGAAAGGAATTCCAATATGACATTTTTTTTACCATGAATATATGGCCATCTGGGGCCATGATGATCTACGTCTTCCCCTTCTTCTGCTAAGCATATGTTTTTTTGGTAGGGATTTTATTTGCTTGTTGTCTATCCGAAGACAAGGTGTTTTCTTCCTTCAATGTTTTTAGATCTACAACAATCTTTGTGTTTGATATTGTAGTGGAGGTTTAAGTGAAGGTGGAGGCACACTCTGTTACCTTAAATGTTTTAGAAACTGTTCAACAAGAGATCTCCATTGGCAAGAATTACTGGTTGGGATCTGACCTTAACGTTGAGACAAGTTGAAACGAAAGATTGATTGGTGTTGGTTGTGTGGCTTCACACCAACAATACTTGTAAAACTGGCCTATAGTCGGGATGACTATTGTGGCAGGGTGGCTATCATACCAGGATGGTTATTGTGGCTGGATGGCCAAAATGGTTAGTATGCCAGGAAGGATATTATGCATGGATGGCTATTATCTCCAGATGGCTATCATGCCAAGATGGTTAGTACGCCAAGATAATGAATATGACAAGATGACTAGTATTCTAGGATAGATAGTAAAGTCTTTGCCAGCCGACAACTTCTGGTCAAAAGCCATCTCCAAGGCTGTTAAGATGTTGTCACGCTGGATATCAAAATATTGCCAAATCTGGCTATCAAAATGTTGCAAAAGCTGGACGACTATCAAGGTCGTTCCAACTGGCCGAATATCAAGGTCGGCTTAACTAGCCGACTGTCCGGATTTGGCCGAGCTGGTCGGGTGTCCGGAGCTGGCCTAATTGGCCGGCTGTCAGTACATGGCCGAAATGGTCGGCTGTCCGGAAATGGCTAAAATGGCTCTGGCATAACTGGCCGACTGTCCGGAGCTGGCCGAAATGGTCGACTGTCCGGATCTGGCTTAATTTATTTATTTATTTATTTATTTTTGTCCGGATCAATGATCCTGGTTTGTGGAAATGAGATGCAAGCTTTGTTTGCAGAGGTCGAATATATCATCCTTATGACATTTAGTAGGCATTTGAGATCGTGGTGGCCATTTCTGGTGTTGGTGAAATGACTCGAGATAAGTTACTTCCTTCATGGGAAAGATGTACTACTAGTAACTAGATGAATGGAAATGAAATGACTACCATTCCAGGACGGTTATCATGCCAGGATGGCTATTACGCCATGATGGCTATCTTTCCAAGACGACTATCAATGTCGGGATAACTATCATGTCAGGATGGGTATCATGTAAGGATGGATAGTATTCCAGCAAAGCTTCTTCCATCCGGATTAGTAATGTGTAAATCAAGTTTGTTCCTCTTTATTGTGCCCATGGCACTTTTAGGTTTTTATTGTTCCCCTGACACTTTCAGATCAGTCTTGTGTCCATGACATTATTTAGATGCGTACTGTATCCATGACACTTTCTCATCCGGATTATTTCCATGACCCATTTAGATCCATATTGTGTTCATGACACTTTTAGATCTATATCTTGGCCAATGCATCCTTGTGGCTATGCCAACTAGGGTATGACACAGTGCCACGTCATGGATGGTAGATGGAATTGATCCAAATTTTTGAGAGCCTACCTAGTAGGACTTTGTAGGCCGAAAGTCTCATGGCATCCAATGCCTTTATGGGATACAAAGATCTGACTAAGTTAAACCTTTTTTCCTGTCTGGCCAACATCAATGGTTGCCTATGACATTTTTTAGACGGATTAGTATTTTGGACATGGTATCCTGTCCCTAAGTGTAGCTATGCCAACTAGGGTAGGGAATTCGACCATGTCATGGATGGTTGATGGAATTGCCCCAAATTTTTGTAATGCAGGCCTGCCCAGTAGGACATTGTAGGCCGATGGTGCATCAATGATTGCAAAATTAATCATTTCTAACCTATAGTGTGGATATTCTCCTAACATCATGTTTATTGCTACTTCTCCGATTGGCCAATGCGTCTCACCTGAAAACCCCACTAGAGGGAATTGTGTTGGACGCTTTGAATGTTGTACTTTTTGAGGGAGCTTCCTAAAACAGTGGGCATAAATAATGTCCATTGACCTCCCTGTATCAACATATGCCTTATGCACTTCATAGTTGGCTAATCGGATTTGTATTACTACAGGGTTGATGGAAGGAGTTTCAATTGGTGGGAAGCAAAAAGGCTCCATCACCCAATCCTGAAGGACTGATGCCTTCCTTTTGCGAGATGTAGTTTCTTCCTGCGCCATGTATATGTAATTAGGTGGGGTGGTGGATGGGGTATTGGTGGTTGTCTTTGGCTTAAGTGAACCGATTTGTGATGAGGAATTCCCTTCCATGGAGAAGAAAAAATGGTGGTGAAACTAAGAAATGAAATGAAAAAAGATAGAAATGAAATGAGACACCGTTGCTAACACGGGTCCCACGGATGGCGCCAATGTTTGGGGTTCAACCTCATGACCTCCTGCTAAGCAGTGCAAACCTATCAAGCCTTGGCGAGCCTAAGGTGGTCAAGTGGCCACTTGACCACTTAGGCTCGCCAAGAGCTTGATAGGTTCGCACTGCTAAGCAGGAGGTCAAGGGGTTGAATCCCAAACACCCAAGTTACTGAGCCTGTCAATCCTTGCTCTAACATTGGCGCCATCCGTGGGACCCGTTTTAGCAACGGTGTTTCATTTCATTTCCATCTTATTTCATTTCTTAATTTCACAAATTCGTCTTCTCCATGGAAGACAGTTGCTATCTCAAATAGGTTTACATAAACCAAAAACAACCACCAACACCCCATTCACCACCCTATCTAATTACATATAAATGACGAATGAAGAGGTACATCTGCCAATTCTATGGCTGCTATCCTAGAAGGAAAAACACTCAAAACGATACAACACAATCTCCTTTGGTCAGCTTCTCAGGTGAGACACATTGATCAGTAGGCAAAATAAGCATGTGGTTAATGTTGGGAGAATACCCTTACTACTGGGTCAAAATGATAAAATTAGCAAGAATTAGTTCATCATCGGCCTACAATGTCCTACTGGGCAGGCCCTCAACAGTTTGGGCCAATTCCATCTACTATCCATGACATGGTCGAATTCCCTATCCTAGTTGGCATAGCCACACTTAGGGACAGGATGCCATGTCCAAAATACTAATCCGTCTAAAAAATGTCATAGGCAACCATTGATGTTGGCCAGACACGAAAAAGGTTTAACTTAGTCAGATCTTTGTATCCCACAAAGATATTGAATGCCATGAAGACTTTCAGCCTACAATGTCCAATTGGGCAGGCATGCATTATAAAAGTTTAGAACAATTTAGTCCACCATCCATGACATGGTCAAATTCCCTACCCTAGTGGACAAAGCCATAATTAGAGACAGGATGTCATGATATGGATCTAAAAGTGTCATGGACACGATACAGATCCAAAAGTGCCATAGACAGCCACCGACTGGATCGTAATAGGCACCTGGGCATAGTAGCCATCCAAGCATAATAGGCATCCAGACATAATATCCATCATGACGTACTAGCAACCCATGCATAATACCTATCCTGACAAACTTGATATTTTTTCCGGACCTGATATTTTTTGTCCGGACTTGATATTTTTGTCCGACACACTTGATATTTAGTGTCGGACCGTGATATTCGGCCAGCTTGGACAGCCGGCCAATTTGGCAAAAATTTGATATTTTTGTCCGGACTTTATATTTTTTGTCCGGACTAGATATTTTCGTCCGGTGCACTTGATATTTAGTGTCGGACCTTGATATTCAGCCAGCTTGGACAGCCGGCCAATTTGGCAAAAATTTGATATTTTTGTCCGGACTTGATATTTTCGTCCGACACACTTGATATTTAGTGTCGACCTTGATATTTGGCCAGCTTGGACAGCCGGCCAATTTGGGAAAAAAAATTGATATTTTTGTGCGGACTTGATATTTTTCGTCCGGACTTGATATTTTCGTCCGCCACACTTGATATTTAGTGTCGGACCTTAATATTCGCGCTTGGACAGCGGCAATTTAAAAACAAAAATAATAATAAAAATAAAACAAAAAAAAAAAAAAGCACCTCCCACGGAGAAATGGTCTTTACCTCCACGAGGGAAACAGTGTTACCTCCCAGGAGAGGCAAAGGGGTTCCACTCCTCTTCATCCTCCAATGGAAAGGGTTTCATACCCTCACTTCCCTTCCAAAGGGGAACGAGTTTCACCCCTCCCATCCGACTCCCTCTACGGAGAAGGGTTCCACCTCTCTAATAGGGGAAAGGTTTAACCCCTCTCATCACTCCCAAGAGGGAAAGGGTTCACTCCTCCTCAAGAGAAGGACGAGTTTCATCATCTCTCATCCCTAAGAGGGAAGAAGGGTTACAACCCTCCTATCCCTTCCAAGAGGAACGGATTTCCGCCCCATCCAGCGGAATGCCTCAATGCCTTTCAGATATAAAGAAATTTTTGAAAAAAAAAAAAAAAAAAAAAAGTGAGGGAAGGATTCCATTTCTCCCAAGAGAGAATGATTCCATCTCCCTAAGAGGGAAGAATCCCCCCTCCCAATATGAAACGATTTCACCTTATCCCAAGTGGGAAGGATTTCACTTCCCATAAGAGAGAAGGGTTTCACTTCTTCTAGGGAATGATTTCACCCTCTCCCAGCAGAGAAGGGTTTCACACCTTCCAAGACATAAAGATTTCAAGGAAAAATCCTACCCTTCCCAAAAGAAGAAGGATTTCATCACCTCTCACCCCTCCAAAGGGAGACGGCCAAGGCTGAGTGCCGGCCAAGGCAATGTGCCAGCCAAGGCATGGTGCAGGCCAAGGTCGGGTGCCGACCAAGGGGCACGAGTACCGGCCAAGGCATGAGTGCCAGCCAGGTAAGGTGTCGGCCAAGGCACAAGTGCCGGCCACGGTGGGGTATCACCTCTCATCCCTCCCAAGGGGAAAAGGGTTTCCATCACCTCCCACCTCTCCCAAGGGGGAAGGGTTTCATCACATCCCACCCTCCCAAGAGGGGGAAGGGTTCCAAGTGGGGGAAGGATTTCAGCTCCTCACAAAAATGAAGGTTTTACCAACTCTCACCCCTCCCAAGGGGGGAAGGGTTTCACCGACACGGGATACGAGTGCCAGACCAAGGCAAGAGTGCCGGACCAAGGCACAAGTGCTGGACCAAGGGCAAGGCAGGTGCCGTACCAAGACACTACGGCCGGACCAGGCAAAAGTATTGGGCCAAGGCACGAGTGCCGTCTTGCTAAGGCACGAGTGCCATACCACGTATGCCTGCCCACAAGTGCTCAGGAAGGATTCCAACTTCCCCAAGAGAAAAAGCTTTCATCTCCTACCAGCAGGGAAAGGTTTCACCTTATTCACCTCCTCCCAATGAGGGATTTTACCTCATCCTCAAAGGGAAATATCTTACAGAGAAGGATATCCTTTCTCTCAACATAGAAGGATCTTATATCCTCCCAAGAGGGAATGATATAACTCCTTATGACAGAAAAGGACCGTACCTACTCCCCGGCAAGGAAGGATCTTACCCCCTCCCAAAGTGAAGGGATTTTGCCTCCTCCCTACCAGCCTACTCATCTTCCGCTCTGCCGCACACCGCCTGTCACCCGACCAGTTTTGTCAAGATTTGACAGCCAGTCTCAGCACATCTAGCCTATCAACATAAAACAGTGCAGGTGCCATCATCCTTGGGCAACAAGTTTTCAAGATAAAAGTAGCAAGGATATATAGCGGTCAATGAAGGAAGGAAAGATCGAACACCTTATCCCAGGAGCTAGACCATAGGTGAACAAATCCCCAACTAAGAAGGATTGTGGTGGCGAAGAAGAAGGAGGACGACATAGATTACCTTAGACGGCCACATATTCACCACCCATGATGGACTTGGTATCAACATGGGAAAACATTCTTCAAGGTGATTACTCTCATATTTTATTTCAATTAATAAATACTTTTTGTCAAAATCATGGAATGTCATGTTCAAGAATACACATGTGGTCCGATCTATGTATCCCGCAAAGTCTTAGAAGGCCATGAGCCGAATAAAATAATATTAGTCTGATCTTGTATCCCAACAACACCAAATGAAGCATACCTTTTATTGCAAGGTTAGGACAATGCACACACATGCAAACACAATTACATTATTCTGAACAACGTTCTGGACCAAGTGGATAGGGCCAAGATGGATATTTAATTCCAAGCCACACATGCACATCATCATATACATAACTCTGAACAACGTTCAGATCAAGTGCCTAGGCCAAGATAGACATTTTTTTTCTAGGCCAAACATGCACATCATAATTTTCGTCTTTTCACCTACTTGGGAAAAGGCAAGCACTTCTCATTGGGAAGCGACAATCCTCGCGAGTAACAAATAAATAAAGGTTAACCAACAAAAAGTGTCATAGGCACAGTGCCACGAGCAAATATAAAATTGAAAAAATGCACATGCATCTGAAAAATGTCATAGGCATACCAAGAAATTGTCACTGTCATCCATTGTCATAGTCAAAGTATGTAATAAGCCATGGGCATAAGACATATTCGATAAATGCAGGGGTATCCAAAAAGTTCATAGGCATAAAAAAAAATGTACGGACACACAAGAAAGTGTCATAAGCACAATGATATCACAATATTCAAAAGGTGTCCATAGACACCAATATAAAATTCTAAAAAAGTCTTGCATAGACATCTGAACAAAGCCATGAAGCCACATATATGTTATTGGTCTGATCATCCAATAACACATTATTTTTATCATTCAAGGTTAGACAATGTAAACCAACACATAACAACGACACACATAGAAAATACTACAAATGGTAGTCCAAAAATATCATATGATAGAAAAGGACTAAGTCATTCAATGAAATTGTCTTACAAATACAGAGAGAAAATAGTAATGCTTGGTCAAATGAGAGTAATGATGTCTGGCGCAAACATATACAAACTCTCTACGAGTCAACTCGGAATGGAAAAGCTCGAGTCTTAAACACACCATTGTCACATCACATATCCCCGGGACCCAATGGATCAAAATAAGGCAACACTACAACCCCAACATCAGGGTAAAGAGTCTGCAAGATATCTCTCATGCACAAGTAAAGCCAATTGACATCCCGAGGCCAATATATCTCGTTAGGATAACTAAGTACAATATTAAGCACACTCTGGAAGACAACTAATATATCCCTCTTAGAAGGAGTGGTAGAATCCACGCATGCCAACCACAATCTGTCTCTCCACCTCAAAGCTCTTCCTTACATCAGGGGAGATGAGCATTCTTTTTAGTCAATATACCTTTGACCTTCCAAGTGCCATGGACACAATACAAAATCTAAAAGTGTCATGGGCACATATCGTGGTACAATGGAAAGACTACATGTGATGGACATACTCTAAAGGTTCAACGCCATACCTGTTTGAAGTTCAGATTTATGCACTTAGCAAGCTGGAAAAGCCTCACAGGGAAAGCCACACAAGGCAAGGCCAAGGCTGGAAAAGGCAAGGGCAAAGCCAGAGCAAGGCCACGAAATACATGAAGTTAGGCTTCAAAATAGGCAAACTTTTTTCAAACCTAACTGGGGGGGCATGATAGTGTTAGTAGGGAATAGGCTCGATACATATAGCCTGTAAACCCTAAAAACCTAACACAACGTAAGATGAAGATGAAGGCTCAGTCCCTTCCAGATCCAGGGAAGGCTCCCAGTCCCTTCCAGATCTTGGGAAGGCTCTCTAGTCCCTTCATCCAAGGAAGGCTCTTAATTCATTCCCACATTATGCAGGCTCTCGGTCCCTGCCACCTCCCAAACGTCGGCCCTCATCTCCTGGCTTCCAGCTCCCGGCTCCCGGCTCCCAGCACCGGCCTTCCGGCTCTCGGCTCCTGGCCTCCGGCTCACAGACTTCGGCTCACGGCCTCTGACTCCCGGCCTTCCGGATCCTGGCCTTCCGGACTCCCGGCCTTCTGGCTCCCGACCTCTCGGCTCCCGGCCTCCCGGCTTCCAGGCTCCAGGTTTCCGGCTCCCTGGCCTCCGGCTCCCGATATCCCGGGTCCGATCTCCTGGCTCCCGGGTTCCTGGTCCTTGACTTCATTGGTGTTCCCTCTAAGCACTGTGCCAGACGGTCTTAAGCTCCTGCCTTAGGATTCAGACCGTTGGCATCATTATGAATAAAGGGTAACGCCTTTGTTCATAATGATGACAATAAAGTCACGAACGTTGGAACCCCATGAATAGCATTCAAGAGCCATGATAAGCCTTTATGGCCAACTGTTTCCCATGTTTGGGATTGTTGGGTATAAATACCCTACCCTGATGCAGTTCAAAGGACGACTAACATCCATCCTCTCCACACACACAGTATTATCTCACCGGAATACCTACTTGCCGTAGGTAGTAAGAATCAATTCCGACACCTTCTTCAACCAACCACTTGACCACCTTAGGCTCGCCAAGGGCTTGATAGGTTTGCACTGCTTAGCAGGAGGTCATGAGGTTGAACCCCAAACACCCAAGTTACTGAGCATGTCCATATCATTATATAACCTTGTTAATGCTTTGACGGTTACACTCAAGGATTAGGCTTGAGTGTCTGACTGGTAGGATGTCAGGAGTATGATACTATGAGATGAATCCCAAGGCATGAGTGTTGGTTTGGAGGAATACGGTACTTATTAGATACAAGGTATAAGTATTGGCTCTGGAGTGTCGGGCCAAAAGCATTAGTGACAGCCTAGGTGTAAGTGCTACCAAGTGCCGAACATCGGACCACGAGTGCCGGACACCGGGCCATGGTGTCGGGGCTAAACTCCCGGACACGGGGCCGGATTCCCGGACGCGGGGCCAAGGCTCGGGTGCCGAGGCCAAATTCCCGGACACGGGGCCGGATTCCCGGACACGTGGCCATTTTCCCGGACACGGGGCCTGGTCTCGGGTGCCGGGGCCAAATTCCCGGACACGGGGTTGGATTCCCGGACACAGGGCTATTATGCCCGGACACGGGGCCAATTTTCCCGGACGCGGGGCCGGATTCCCGGACACGGGGCCATTGTGCCCGAACACGGGGCCTGGTTCCCGGACACGGGGCCATTGTGCCCGGACACGGGGCCATTGTGCCCGGACACGGGGCCTGTGTCGGGGCCATTTTACCCGGACACGGAGGGTGCCGGGGCCATTTTACCCGGACACGGGGCCGGGTGCCGGGGCCATTTTACCTGGTCGCGGGGCTTCTGGGTGTCGGGCTCACGTTCCGGGTTCTGGTCCTTTTGTCAGATTGAGACTCAGTGGGCCGAACCCAAATGTTAGGTTTGATAGGGTTATAAATATAAGCCATCACCTACTAACACTATCATGCCCCCAGTTAGGTTTTAAAAATTAGGTTTTGAAGCCTAACTCTTCTGCTTTTCGGTAAGTTTTTTTTTTTTTTTTTTTTTATGTGTAACGGAAGCCCTCTCTTTTTTGTTTTTGGGAACAAGTGAGTTTTCTTGTTCCAATCAGAAGCGTCGTCTTTTGCGGGTAAGTTATTGTTGTTTTTTTTCATCCTTGCAACTTGAGTTATATTTATCTTATTCAGTATTCTTGAATTGTAGCAGTTTGTTATAATGGGTTCAAAAGCTGAACTGGTTTCCCGAAAAGAGAAAGAGGTTAGGAAATGCAGTACTGGCATCAATGATATTAAGCTAGCGGATTTAATAACTAGGTTTCCATGCCTTAGTTCCTTCAATCCTGTAGCACCTACCATAGACCAACGTGCCACTGAGCCTCCTTCAGGAAAAATTACTTTATAGACCAACCTTCTTACCAATTCAAACCTTAGACTTCCATGTAGCTCCTTTCAAGCCAAATGGCATTTTTTGGAAACAAAATATGCCTTGGTCTGTGTGAAAGTTGTTTTGTCTTCATCACCTTCTTTCATACAAATTTGGTGATAACCTTTATTGCATCTAAAAAGCATTTGAGTCTAAATCTATCTAAGGATTCCACTTTCCAATCGATTTCTGGTAAAGGATAGTTGTCCTTTGGACAAGCTTTGTTGATGTCCTTGAAATCAACGCATAATCTCCAAGAACCATCTCCCTTCTTTACCATAACTGGATTGGCAATCCAAGTTTGGTAATTTACCTCTCTGACAATCCCTGCTACGACGATTTTGTTTACTTGGTCACATGTAGATTTACTACGATCCGGGGCCATGCCTCGTTTTTTTTCTGTCGGATTGGCACAATATTGGGAATCGTGTTTAGGGAATGCTCTGCTAGTTCCCTTGGGACACCAGTCATGTCTGATGTCTGCCATGCGAAGACATCAAGGTTTGATTCTAGTAACGCTATGAGTTTAGTCTTTGTCTGTGCTGGGAGTTGTGAACCAATGGTCACTGGTTGTTCAGGGAAGTTTTTATTAATAATAACTTTTTGTTCCGGACCATCAATGATTTCCATTGCCGGATCACTTTGGGACCCTATACCAGTTTTGGTTTCTCTACCTGTTTGCACTCTTTAGGCCATGACGTTCTAGCCCTGACTGTGGCTATGCCAGCTGGGGTAGGGAACCTTATCATGCCATGACTGGTTGATGGAATTGCTCCAAATTTTTGTAATGCAGGCCTGCCCAGTAGGACATTGTAGGCCGATGGTGCATCAATGATTGCAAAATTAATCATTTCTAACCTATAGTGTGGATATTCTCCTAACATCATGTTTATTGTTACCTCTCCGATGGCCAATGCGTCTCACCTGAAAACCCCACTAGAGGGAATTGTGTTGGACGCTTTGAATGTTGTACTTTTTTAGGGAGCTTCCTAAAACAGTGGGCATAAATGATGTCCATTGAGCTCCCTGTATCAACATATGCCTTATTCACTTCATAGTTGGCTAACCGGATTTGTATTACTACCCTGTTGATGGAAGGAGTTTCAATTGGTGGGAAGCAAATAGGCTCCATCACCCAATCCTGAAGGATTGATGAGGAATTTCCTTCCATGGAGAAGAAAAAATGGTGGTGAAACTAAGAAATGAAATGAAAAAAAGATAGAAATGAAATGAGACA